>JAHLJT010002491.1:0-31702 GCA_031308135.1 Acheta domesticus
TTTTCTGTCCATTATATAATGTCTTACGCGTCGCACAGCCGCGCACGAAACGTTCCTAATTAGATTCTCGCCCTCTTTTCACCTGTCGGGTTATGCACATGGTTTTCAGTTCACTTATGAGTGGACGGATTCCTGACACACGATGAATACTGAGGGCATTGGAACTGCACACTGTGTCTCTCGCAATAATTTGCGACACCCGTGAGTCTATCAGAAGCCTCGATGATGAAAACGCAATGCTTTCTTCATTCGTTTACGCGTTGCTGCACACGTGTCCCACATGTTTTCGCTTTTCTCGGACTCACACAGCTACAGTTTATCCACACATTATTCTTTTTCTCTTTACTCTATTACACTTATTAGTTAGCGTTGCTTTTCACAGGTTTTGTTCCGGTTTAGAGCTCGATGTGCTTGGATTCATTTTTCACTCCATTCTCTCGCCGCCATTGGTCACACTTGCGCTCCGCCGTCCTTTCCTCTCTGCCGCTAATCGTAGCCTAGCCATCGGCTCCGATGGCAACGCTGTGAACAACTAATGACGCTACGAGACGATCGATACCACGTAACTGCTTAAGTGACCATTCTTGATGTTGCGACTACCCTTCGTCTTCGGTTGGGCGCCTCGGACGGGTAGCCGGCTCGCTCAGTCGATAGACAGTCTGGCCTGAAATGGCGATGATGGAGGAAGCTGGCGGTCGGGGTCAAATGAGAAGCATTGCATTCATATAACAACATGGGGGATTTATTCAGTAAGAAATCACGAATGAACTGGTACCAATCATGTCGGCGAGCATGCTCCCCTTTACCCAAATCAAAAAAAACATGTCATGCACACACACAAGTTAAAAATTAAGAAATACAAATTAATACAATTACAATGACAAAGATTTTCTCCTTGCGCAAATTCCCTCTTGACGGCCAAGCGCGGCCGGGAATCTCTCTTCGTCTCGTCCCGGTCGAAAGGTAATTAGCAAAAATTGTTCGCCACACAGTTTATGACTTTCGACCACGGGCGCACCACAAAAGCAAAATAAATACTGCCTCCGCAAGGCGGCTTGCACAACCCACCAAAAGTTGAATAACCTCAGGCCGTCAGCTGGCTGCGAGGGTCGTCACGGGCGGTGAGACGCCGCCCCGGGTGGGGTGCGCAGGACTGAACCAGGTATGCAGCGAGGGGTTGCTGGGGCTGGCCCAACACACAGCGCCGTCCGCTCAATGTTGTGAATGATTAGGTAATGTTTGCTCGAATGAATGATCTCCTCACTCTCGATCTATCACACTGTATTTTGGAGATCGAAGCGAGTTCGTGAATCATCTGATAATCTCACGAAAAAAGTCCCGAATTCGAGCACAAGTCGGATATTAACACGGCACAATTCACTGTCAATTGTCCGTCACACAGCCCCGCGGTCTACAATTGTTAAAGGGGACTTGCACAAATTCTCCCAAGAAAACTCAATGTTTTTTATAAGTCCATCCAATACGAACCGAACTCTGGCTCCGGCACCTAGTGCCACCACAAAGGCAACTTGTCCCCCCTTGACCGCTACTCGCGTCCTACCCCGAACGCAACTCTTTCGCTTCTCTCCTCGCGTCGCCTGCTCCGAAGTCCCTCGAAGCTTCTTTCCCCACCAAAATTATCCCCAAGATTCTGGAACCTTCCAGAACATTGCCTAATTCCGGCGGCTATTGGCGCAAGGGTAGTGCGTCTCAAACTATTTCTGCCCAATCGTCGAGTGTTTTTGAGGCCGAGAAATGAGAGAGAAGCTGGCTATCGCTCCCTCTCGCTTCAATTTTGCGTCAAATAGGGGCAGTTATTAATGGCTGGGGGTGTGAGGGGCTGGAAATCTCAAGGGAGGCTGGGGGGGGGCTTTGAGCGTCGCGGAAAAATACCGGGGGTGCCGTGCGCACGAAACGACCACCCAAGCTCCGGGACACGTGGCCGTGACAGATTCAAAAGGGGCGAAGGGGGCGGCGAGCAGCCGCCGCCGTCCTGGCGCCGTCGGCTGACCCTCAGACAGGCGTAGCCCGGGAGTAATTCTTAGGCGCGCAATTAACCGTAATATATTCGGTATCACTACAATGTATTCTACTGAGGTCGGAGCACTCGACGTGGGAACGTTGCATCACAGCCGAAGTTCGTGGCCCATCGCACTGCGATGATCGCAGTTCAATTGAAACCTATGCGTTTTTAAACACTGGTCAAAACCTCCATTTACCGTAGCTCTGTAACTTACGTTATAGTTTATCATTTTATTATTAATGACAGTTTACGTTAAATCAAAGAAAGGATTAAAAGAAATAGTTTCGTTTGCGAAACCTATTACTCGTAACGACTCGTAATCTTACACTTGTCGAGTTAGTACATGGGTTGAATTACGTTAGTCACAAATTTTTGTAATAAAATGATAATTTATTTAAAAATTCGTAATACATGACTCAGATTATAATAAAATGTGCATACATAATAAATCACATGCTTTCACTCTATCCATGCTTTCCTTCTATTTAATTTTATGAAATTTTCTTTTATAGTTTATGTGACCTTTAAAGGATGGTAGAAAACCATTCTGTGCTTTACAGTAGTTTTTCAGTAAAAGTTTGAAAAAAGGGAATAATTGTATAAATTATATTGCGCAGAACTGCACCACACATTCTGAGCAAACTCTCTTTCAAGCCAATAATTTCTGGGTGAGATTCATTTAGAAGTACCTTTAACACCTGTACAACTGTACAAGTACGAAATTGTTTTAATAAATGCCCTCTCATATTTCTCAGAAAACTAAATGTTTCTATCACGACAAAACACTTTCATGCTCATAAATATTACAATGTCAGATGGTATTGAGAGCCCCACCCCCTATGTTCAATTCCTCGAACATGGAATTATCTGCCATATCAGATTCCGACCACTTCATACATTTCTGACATGTCTTTTGCTTCTGTAATTGGAAGTAACGTCACCAGAAACATGAATTAATGAGAATTTATCTTCGTCTATTTCTGATTGGGCTGCCTGACTGAACAAGATCCTTGAATGTGTCTGGATTACAAGATCCTTAATCCGTTGTTCCATCATTGATTTCACAACCAGATTGTTCAAACACTGCTGTGTCAAGCTAGACCTTCTTATATTTAGCAGATTTAATGCTTAAGATTGCTGCAACTTAATGTTTTTTCTGACTTCAAGATCTGTCACAGAGACAGTTTAATTCCCCCGAATGTTGACGATACGAGCTAAATTTATTTCTAATCGGTCAGTAGAAAATATCCCAGGCAAAACATACTTGACATCAAGACATACTTGACAAAGAAAACGTTTCATATTAAATGTAATATTAATTAAGGAATGGATAGTGTCCTCGGTTAATCATCCTTTTGGAGAATCTATCATTCGCCACTGCCGTAACCAATCCACAAACTCCATAACTAGTGGTGCTACAGAATGACACAGACTTTCCCGTATCAGTTGTCTCGGCTAGCTATTCGGACTTGACACAAACCATCTGCTGCCATCTATCGCCGCCCAAACTACATTTTTTTGAAATTTTCTTAATTGTTCGGTTTCTTAATAGTAGAACGGAATATTATTTTAATAATATTAAAGAACAGTAAACCCTCGTCCTAAATGGCAATTCTCTTTGAAAATTTGGAGCCGTTTTAAAAAATGACGTTTAAAAGCGCTTCTATAAATGAGAAAATTTGTTTGCACGCAATATTACACAAAAACTACTAAAATTTTCTAAACGTGATATTAATGAAAGAACTCACTATGGAGAACCTATTTGTTTTTAAAAGAAAAATCTCTATCTTTAATTTGTAGTTGTTGGACGCCGAAAAAAAATCAAAATTTTGCAATTTTCGAAAATTCAGAGTTCGAAAAATTTTGAGAAAATTTGAAAATGTCCGGGAGCTTCGTATAAAGTACCCCCAAAAAATAATTAATGTTTTTCAAAATCGTAGAGCTTCGACTCAGGCCAGATAGACAGGGGTTTCTTCAATTTGGACGGACGGACGGACGGATGGACGGACCTTTTTGCTTTCAATTGGTTTTTCGATATCAAGAACCCACAAAACTAATTCTGGCTACACCACGTATTACGGGATATTTTTTCTTAATTTAGGAACTAAATTATCCACTTTTTCGATATCATGGCCAGGCAATGAATTTTTTTCTGCCGAAAACTCGCCACTTTTTCACGCAGAAGTTGTGACTTGACATAGCTGTATGAAAAGGAGTTATCGTCTCTTATATTATTATTTCAGTAGTATACTTTCCCTTTGTGGCTCTCACACGCAACCAATCTTTATAAATGAGGTCTCTAAAGAAAGAGAATTTCACGGAAACGTGACGAATTACATTTGGCTTTAAAAATATGAAGGATTTGTTTTAAAAATGCATCTAAAAATATTTTAGATCAGTTTTTTAAATAAATCCTTCAAATTAATAAAAATGCACCCTGCAACACACGTCAGGATTTTTGAATCTATATCGTTAAATAACTCCTAAACAAAGCGTTCTAGGGCCTTAAAAACTTACCTCTTTGAGGTCAATGGCCTCAAAGAGACATTCATCACACTGTATTTACAGGATGAGATATTCTTGACCATTCTATTACATTTTTGCTGGTTCGATGCTTCTCGATTCTACCCCACCTGTTCAGAGCCTGTAGAATCTATAACTGTATGTGAAATTACTAATTATTTGATGTTCTATGCAATGAATTACACGGGTGTACCTCTTTGCTCAATAATAAAGTTAAATAAGAATATACAAGTGTATATTACATTGTTATCAATTACAAGGTGGCATTTAGAACAAGTGACGGAGGATAATAAGGGCCTTGAAGAAATATATGTATACAGGATTATATGGAAATGGAAAAATAAGAAGAGGGTGAGGTAAAACATACAAGGGTTCTCGCACGGGTATCTGGTAATTGTCAATTTTATGTTCATATATGCATGTAAATATTTAGTTTCCGCACTAAAATGCTCCACCATTTGTAATGAGTAGAGTCTTTTTTGCATGGTTTTAAAATACTCTTGTCCAATGAAAGCATTTCTATATTTTCGGGGTATCAGGCTTCTTTTTCCAATACAAATTTACAAAACTTTTGTATTATATTTTTATGCAGTTGTAGAAAAATGATGTTCATATTTCATGTGTGAATTTCGTTTCTTTCACGGTCTCGATTGAGATTGTTTGCCTCAACCCACGGTCTCGGGAAAGAATCTCAATCTCGCCGATCAAACAAACGGAAACTTTCCACACTTAATATGAAAATAACTATTTTATTATATGCCTACGCGTTTTGTACTAGGGCAGGGCTGTCAACTTAGAAGAGCTTAAGGCAACATATCAAATTCTAGTTAAGTCGCAGGCTGCACCGTAATTTAAGATGGTTTTTACCCTAAATTCTGAGATTATACTGAACAAGTTATATACGACTTTTATTCAACACACTTAATCATTTATTTATTTATTTATTTGTCGAAAAACAGCAAAAACTGTATATGACGTTGGGAAAAGAGATTTATCTGCGCACATTTTCTTGAGGGCCAGAATTAAAAAAAAACACCGAACAAATGAATTTAGAAAATCATTATTTAGAAAAATAAAAATATTTGAAAAAATGTTTGTTTCCGAGCTATAGAAAATCAATTTCAACGGTAAATGAACTACAAGCAAAAGGAGTGCTCAACCAAACGTGCGAACAGTGAAGCTACATTTACGTCCAGAAGCAAAAAAGGGGGCAATCTCAGCATTTGCTCAATGGATCAGGGAAACTGGACAAAAACCTGATCGAGATGGGGGTCATTGACCCGGAAGCTGAAGTACATTACTTGTTACAGGCGTATTAAATATTTTTTTTAAATGTATACAATGCAAAACGTAAACTAATTCATTATATATCTTTGTTTTGTTACAATAAACATTATTTTTCTTTTTCACGATCAGTGTATAATCTCTATTGTATAGAAACAGTTTTGCAGCAGAATATTTTACTTTTAACTTAAATTTATGAACCGACTTTAATTGTTTTATGTCATCTGGCAATGCGTTGTAAAGTAACGTACATGTATTGTATGTTGATTTCTTGTACTGAGCTGTTGATACTGACACTTGATGCACGTGATTTCTACGGCGTGTGTTTGTAATTATAAATATCAATATTGCATGAAAATACGTTCCCTCCGTTAAGTAGGTCATTTTTGACAAATATTACAGATTCGTAAATAAATAGACAAGGCAATGGTAAGATTCCCAGCTCAATGAAAAGAGGCTTGCAGTAATCACATGGAAGGCATTTTTTCATTATTCGAATAATTTTCTTTTGCAATCTGAAGGTCTGATACTACAGGATGAGTTTCCCAGAATATTATGCCATATCTCAGGCGGGGAATGTACGTTTGCAAAATAAATGCAACAAGCTGCATATTAATGTACGTACAGCAAGAAAACTGATATATTATTAAACGTAAGATAAATTATGCAATTGTATTGTATTTGGTTGGTATAATAACATTTTTCAAAGCAGGTCGCCGGCCGCACAACAAGATATGGTGGGTCTCATGCGGCCCGCGGGTCGCCAGTTAGGAAAGTCCTGTACTAGGAGGTAAAATGATTACATACAAAAATGTTAACTGTTGCTAAATCTTTTTGTTTAATGCATATTCTTGGTATTAAGCTCGTATTTTGGCTATTTTACGTGCATGGTGCATGCATATTTTTAACTTTTTACTGCATGAAGTTCGGGGGTCTAGTTTGTCACCGTCCTACCTTCTTTCCCTCCGAAGTAGAACGAATGACTTCGAGTGACCTACCTAATGACTCTCGATATGTGATTACTTCTCACCTAATCACACTACTCTCTATGCGAGCTATTAATAACTCCACACACATTAGGGTCTGGGTCGGCAAAGACCTACTCTAGTTATAATAACTGAATATTTCTTGAAAAAGGTAGAAGTTTCTATTTCACTTCCTTCAATTACAAAAAAATACACTTAATACAAAACAATATATTCCTGAAAACAATGTATACAAAAGGAATACACTTATACATACAAAGATTACCCTGCAATAATACTGATAACTAAAGTATTCAAAATTATAAGACTATGTGATTATATACAAAATTATTTATAAATTCTGGAATCTAATTATTCCTTTTAGAAACCTTCATTATACCACAAATAGCTATTACTAATTACTTCAAGTAATTATTGTAATGTCTCTTCACAAAAATATCAATCCAATCTTTTACTTGCTTTTAGCTTTCACCAGTCTTGATATTAATAAACTATGAGCTCATGTCTTTACATGAAAGTTTACTAAAATATTCTAATTTTCAATTTACGACAGTCTGTTTTTAAACAATAGATTGAATTGTACAAAGCACTATGCATTTGAGTTGCATGTAACTTCCTATCTGCGACTACCTGTCGTCGATCGGGCCTCACGTTGGGAAAGACAATTGCGACTACCTCGTCTCCAGTTGGCGCCGTAGACGTGGTAGCCGGTTCGCTCAGTGGGTAGAAGGCGTGCCTAAAATGATGATGATGGTGGAAGTCGGTGGCCGGTAAGAAATGAGAGACTTGTAATCATGTTAACAAACAAGTGGCATTTATTCAGCAATAATGAAAGATCAAGATAGTACCACTCATGTCGGCGAGCATGCTCTCCTTTTCCCCATTCCAAAATAACATGCACACACCAAAGTAAAAATTGAAATATGAAATTACTACAATGAATTGAACAAACTTTTGCGCTGATTCCTTCTTGATGGCCAAGCGCGGCCGGGAATCTTATCTTCGCCGCCTGGTCAAAGGTAATTGAAATTGGTCTCTAAGCTGTTTATGCCTTTCGACCACGGGCGCGCCAAAAGGACGAAAGATACCGCTTAGCGGGACGGCTCACAAAACCACCAAGTTGAATGACCTTGGCCGCCAGCTGGCAGGGAGGACGCCCAGTCCGGCACGCGCGCTGGGGTGCCGCTCGGAGGGGGCGAGCAGAACGGATCAGGTAGCCGGACGAGCCCTTGATGTTGGCCCAACACACAGCGCCGTTCACTTGCTGCTGCTAACCACCAGATAATGTCTGCTCGGTTTAATGATCTCGTCACTTTCAGTTCACTGCTCAGCACTTAGGAGATCGCGGCCAAGTTCATGAGTGATCGAATTCTTCACTATGTTTTCAAACACGAGCAAGAGTCAGTCACTTTCCCTGCGCGATTCGAATATCAATGAGGCGCCTCAAATTCCACGGTCTACGGGTATTTAGGGACCGCACACATATTCTCCCCGAAAACTCTTAAGTTTCTTACAAGTCCAACTGAGAGAAAAATTGTATCTCCGACGCCGGACGCCGCGGCGATTACGACTGGTCCCTCTGACCGCCTTCTCACGTTCTCTTCTGAGTGTTGCATCCGCGAAGTCCTTCGAGCCTCCCTTCCCCCACCAAATTCATCCAAAATGTTCTAGAACTTTCGAGAACATTGCCTAAGTCCGGCGGCTTTTGGCGAAAGGGTAGTGCGTCGCCAAATAATTCTGTCCAATCATCGGAAGTTTTTCGGGCCGAGAACTGAGAGAGAAACCTGCCCTCGTTCCCTCTCGCTTCAATTTTCTGTCAAACAGGGGCAGTAATTAATGACTGGGGGAGGGACTGAAAATCTCAAGGGAGGAGGAGGAGGGGCGATGGGCGCCGCGGAAAAGTACTGGAGGGTCGGCTCGGGTGCACGTGCGGCCCCCCCAGGCTTCGGGACACTTGTGTGTGACCAATCGAGGGGGTGGGTCGGCGGTGTGTCGGACAGAACCCTGGCGCCGCCGCTGACCTCTTGTCGTGCTACGTGGAGCAATTCTCGGGCTCGCAGCCGTAATGGATTCGGTATCACTACATATCATCAGATAGAAATTACTCTCATTTACTTCAAAGCTAAAAACTTTTGCAAATTGGTTCTTCCTCAATGTACGGAACCGTTTGAAAGCGCCCGCAGACTCACGAATTCCTTCAAGTCTTTTCTCTTGAAGTTCACCAGCTCGCCCCAGCGGTGTCTGCAATATGCTGCGCCCTCCAAGTGGCTCGCCGCAAGGTCAGCTATCTCCGGCCGGTGTCCGCTGCATTGAAGTTACTTCATCCAAGTATAAAATAAAGCTGTTGGGTCGAATTTGCCCCATTAAATTCACATAATAATATATTAATTAATTATTATTAATATTATTATTAATAATAATTAATTAATATATTACATATATTAATAATATAATAATATTATATTATAATATAATTAATATAATAATATCACATAATAATATTCACCATAATAATATTCACATACGGTTCCTTCCGATTATACGTTAGCAATCCGTATGATTTCTCATTGAATTAGCATTTCACAATTAATCATTTCACCACATGCTCGTATGATCAATACATATTAGCATTTGTTCTAGACTATTTCCATTAGTAATAACTTCATGATAAAGAATTTGTTACCTTTATTAAGCTTTTAGAATACTGATATACGCCAAATCCACGCAGCTCAGGACTTCGCTCTTCAAGTTTCCACGTCGGCGCTTGATCTAAAATGTCGGGTTCTTCCAGTTCTAGGCGAAAATCAGCAATATTGGAAGAAATTTCCTGATTGGCTGTGCTCATTATCTGTGGAAATGCGATACTCGTTCTAACATGCTGTGGCGTCATCTCTGTGGGTTCGTCGTAACTTCGTCAATTTCTATTTATTTAGACACATCGCGTTGCGTCTGTTGATCGCAGTTTCAGATGTGACCGCTAGGTGGCGGTTACAAGTTATATACCATTTAATAATATTAAATTATATATATATATTGAGACGAAAATGGACGAAATCCATTCGTCCCATAATAAATCTACAACCAGCCCGAACACCATAAGGCGCAGGCAGCTTTGAAAGCCGCGCGCCGTCGACGTCAGCGGATGACGGGCGTCGAATAATTTCGAAGCCTACAACCGGAAACCGATGTCGCCAATGAGGAGAGAGCCGAAAATCCCACGATAGCCATTGTCGGCGTAGGTCACGCGAGGAGAGTAGGACAGAGGCAGCCTGGTACCGATGTAGAATTTTGTCTTCTAGAAAGAGTTTCCGACGAGGCAAGACGGGTCTTCTAGAAAAAGTTGTCGACGAGGTGAGACGTGTAGGACGTTTCTTCTAGGAAAAGTTTTCGACGAGGGCGAGACGTGTAGAATGTTTCTTCTAGAACAAGTTTTCGACGACGTGAAACGTTGCTTTTAGAAAAAAAGTTAACGACGAGATGCAATATCCGCTAGGAGCAGTTTTTGTTCTAAAACAGAATTCATGACCAAGTATAACGTGAGTCGGTGCGTAATTCACAACTTCCAACGCCACCAGAACTTTCAAAGTGCACGGGGCAAGTGAAACGAGCCCGATGTTCAAATCAAGAATTATTTAATGAACTGTTGTCCGGAATGAGTTTGTGAGGAGGAAATTAAAGACGTCTGAACTTTCTGAACTGACGTGTAATTCGCATTGAAGGAGAACGAAGAAAGAAGAAGGGAGAAGATAGAAGAAGAAGGTACAGCCGAGAAGTTGGTACGTGACGTGGAATACAGCGAGTACGAGAGGCGCCGCGGTGCAATTCACCGTTGCATCCGAGGTCGCCATCGGGCCCGCCGCTACTCCACAGGCTCGCCGAGGCTTCCATTTGTTCGAGCGGCCGTGAAGACAGCGAGGTCATCGCTACGCCCTTCCGCTGCTAGTGGGCGAACGGGAGGTCTCCGGAACGCGCGCGAGAGGGGGAGGTGTAACGGTATTTCACCGCCATGCAGCAAACGAGAGTGAGTACCTGTAAACTTTGACACAGTGCTGTAAAAATACAAGTATTAGCAGAAATAGGAGAGGCTAATGAGGACAATTCTAGATTTGATTTGGTCTTTCTTTCATGTTCAAAGGGTCGTTCTAAACAGAATTTAAAATAGAATACGATGCTTACATGCATCTAAACCAGAACAATAAGTAACTTTGTTTAAATCAGTCTTTTTCTTTATCGAAAAGAGTCAGTGTACATGTGCTTTTATGTGAAAGGCAATAAGTAATGCCACACTAATTTAAGTAGTAATGAAAATCTTAAGAGAATGTTTAGGTAAATCCAGCTGGAAATAGGATTATCGAAATCTCTCTTAGGTGTAATGTGTACAGGCAGTGTAGGGCAAAGCAGTGGTTTGCCCGCTGCATGTTGTATGTATGTAATCAATTTTGGTTAATGAATGAGATATAAAGCATTTGTGGATTGTGATTTTCCCTGGTCACTAACCATGTAGGATTTCCTAGGGAGGGAGCATCCTATAAAAGAAAATTTTTGATAAACAACCGGCAGGGCCTGGCGACGAGGCGGTGACTGGAGCGCCGTGACGTCCTGGTGACACCCACGCCAGAAGCATTTGATTCTCGTGGGGTATATCCGCCCTAGCCCATCAAAGGTTGGTTAGTGCCGGCATGTCGAGAGATGGCATGTTCCGTTGCAATATATATATTTAAATAATATTAAATGGTATAATGGTATATGGATCAGATTATATTATAATCTGAACCTTAAAGAAATTTACTGTGTGTTGAATAAAATAAAAACGAAGAAACGATGTCGGAACTGTTATCTTACGACGAAAGGCAACTTAGGAGGAGCAGCCAGAATTTTCGTAATTATTTTTATGTCATTTGCATATGTTCTAATTACTGTATTTATACGTATTAGCCAAGCGAATTCACAAAGTTTTGACAACACTGCGATGGAAACTGAGTAGCTCGCTTCTTGGTTGAACTGGACGTTTTCAAATAATAACTAAGATTTAATAGCGAAGAAAATGCAATATTTCAATATTGCGTAGCTGTTTTCAATAACGCGGGAAAGTATATGCTGTTGTAGCACCGTTAGTTTCTAAGTTGCTTCATAGAACAACGTTTATTTAGTGGCGCTAGTTGTTCACTATTTGAGTGAACTGTTCACTCTTTCAATTATTGATTCGCTAATTAGAAAATGAGAATAGTGAACACGTAAAAAGAGCTTTTAATTCGATTAGCCTGGCGACGGATGGCTGAAAAAATGTAACACGAACGGACGGGCTGGATCTGAGTGACCAGGGTTCAAAAACAAGAATTACATAGCAAATATTTGTTTATACCATTGTTAGAGGATATCATTGTTAGGTTGATATAAAAGTAAGCATTGTTGTTAATACATTATGTATTAATTATTTTTATCAAAAAATATTTGGCACATTTAAGGAGGAGCGCAATGAGGCCTCCCTAAAACCATTCTCATCATATCTCTGGAAAGGTTTACTTATTTCTGACATTACAGTTCAATCTGACTTTTAGTTGTATGTATTTACACAAAATAACATAATTATCTACATCACAATAATAAATAATTCTAATAATATGAATACGTACCTACTCGATTACAGTTACACGAACGGATGGGTTGGGTCTGAGAGACCCAAGCACGAATCAAATTACGCATATAATCACGTACACAACCTATACGGCAATAACTATCACACTGAACATTTCATTTGAAACTAAAAGGAAGGTATTACTCGTTCACTTCACATTTGCAGACGGAGCGCTGCGATCATACACTTTGCTGCGATCTGTTTACACGAGGTCACCGCCGACCGAATGAGAAATGCGCGTCTGCAGTAGATACTAACTTATTAATACGATATAGATGGCGGTGAGCAGCAGACAGAACCCCGGCGGGGCAAGAACATAACCATTAAGCAGTAGATAAGTGCAAAGAAAAATAAAAATATTGTGCGTGAATGTTGTGAATAGCGTGTGGTGTGATATATTTTATTGTATATTACCTTAATCATTTTAAGGGCGCGACTCCAGCTCACTGTCAGATAGTCATAATTCGTCAGCTGTGTCCGTAGCGCTTGTGCTGCCTTCGGAGACAGCTGATTGGTCAGATTCTGATTGACATCGGGGCCACTCGTGTGTTTTCGGTTGTGTGTTCGGGCCTTCACTTTCAAAACATTAGTTCCTAATTCTGCCGTCTGCAAATGTCAAAGACATTGGAAATAAACTAGACCTCACTGAGAGCGCTGCTGTCGCGGAATAATTTGAAGCGGTTGCCCACCGCCATTGTAGTGGAAGAAGAACGTGCTTAGAACGTAGGTAGAGAGTATCATTTGGAGTTCGTTGCGACTGATAGCGAGTTAGTAGTTTGTCTTTAGCTGTTTTCTGCAGTATAAATATATTATTTCAGTGTATGAAAATATCCGTGAAATAAGATGGTTAGAAAAATATGTTCACTATGTGAAAAGTTAGATATAAGCAAGTGATGAACAATGGAAAGCCACCCAAAGGCAATGTGAGTTTTAAGTGTGCAAATGCAGGTACTGGAAAAAGTGCCGGACATTTGTGTCTTTCAGGAACTAGAAATGCAAGCCAGTGGCAACTTGCTTCCTAGTGAACATTTATATGAAAATAGGTTGCACCATGTTGCAACTTCATATAGTGTGACACTCCACAAAGAAATGTTGAGGCAACACCTTAACAAAGGTGTATTGTTCCTAAATCAATAATTGATTACGAAGGATAAAAGGCCGTTCATTAAAGTAATTACAAATAAGTTGTATTCATGTACAATTGTTGTTGTTTTTTTATTCACCCTCAAATTCAGAAGTTTTTAAAATTTCTTTTAAAAGATGTTACTAAATATGATTAACATTAATGAGCATTCATTTTCAGCTGTTTGCTGGTTAATATTTACTCTATTATAACTCTTAGATCATTAAAGTAAGAGCTCCCCCACCTAACACCCCCCTCCAATAACTCAGCTCAGTCATGCCTGTGACTGTAGTCGTATTTATTATTAGCATTGAACCAATCAGATGTAATAAATACATTTCTGTTTTTAAAAAAAAGTCTATGATATAATTTAATAATGATAAACAAAAGAGGAATAATAATATCCCTATTCATGTTGCGACTTCTTTTTGTTGAGTAAAAACTAATAACCTTTCTGGTATATTCTGAGAAGTTATAAGGGGTACACCCATATCTGGACAGGTTGGAATCCACACAGCTATCTAATCAACTAATAATCTATTTGTGTAGTTTTGAAGCTTCTTTAAAACAGAAAATATTTAATAAGATATTATAGGAAAATAATTTGGTAGATTTCCACCTTTTCTTGTGAAATGGAATACAGAAATATTAAATACGTTTATGTAGAAAAATGTACATGAAATCCTGATTAATGTTTGTTTCTGTCACTACCATGACCAAGAAGGTAAGGAACAAGTCATAGTCTGTTCTAGATTTCGTTCCGTTGAATTCGCAAAGGAAAAAAAAAGAATTTGGACAATTAGTAGGCCTTTTATGTGAAAATGTTAATATTTCACTATCTTCTGTCTTTGGGTTATAATTAGATTTTTGTCCAGTGTTGTTTTAGACAGTCATATTTGTACTGATTAAGAGCCAAAGGTTTATAAAAATATTTTATAATTGGAATTTTATTAAAATGTAGTGTTAATTTTGTGAAACATTACCATTTTAAGGAGCCCTTTTCCTCTTCATCGGGAGTCTATTTTGTATAAAAAGAAATTATTATAAGCTAAATTACAATTTTTAACATTTAGAATTTAAGTAAAACAAATGAACTAAAATCAATTGCATTTTTCTACCTTTTATGTTTTTAAGTAAAAGAAATTGATGTAAATTATAATTATGTACTAGATACAAATGAGCTTACCTTGATAGCTTATGTTATTCTAACTTAAAATATATTTGTGATTTTTGAAAAAATCTTGCATTTTTTAAAGAAACAAACCCTCAATACCTTCCATGGTATCAGAAGACATACTGTGCAGAAATATTAAGGAGGGAACAAACTTTTTTTTGACTAAGAAGGGGAAAACAAATTTCTATGGGGGAATTTTATATATCTTGTCCCAAATTATTTGTTTTATTTTATGCAGCAATATGTAGTATTTACTTTATTAGCAAATATATATTCAATATGTAGTTAATAATAAACCTGTAAATATGACTGTCTAAAACAAAACTGGACAAAGAAATTAATGAAATGTTTATTTATTTATTTATTTGTCAAAAACAGTAAAAACTGTATATGACGTGTGGGAAAGAAATTTATCTGCGCACATTTTCTTGAGGGCCAGAAATTTTATTTTAAAAAAAATCGAAAAAATGAATTAGAAATCATTATTTTAGAAAATAAAGATATTTGAAAATTTTTTTCCCGAGTTATAGAAAATCAATTTCAACTGTAAATGAACTACAAGCAAAAGGAGTGCTCAACAAAACGTGCGCACAGTGAAGCTACATTACGTCCAGAAGCAATACAAGGGGCCATCTCAGCATTTGCTCAATGGATCAGGGAAACGGACAAAAACCTGATCGAGATGGGGTTCATATCTATACATACATGGATGTTCATATCTATACATATTTTTTATAAAATAATGACATAAAGAACATATATGAAAACAATCGCCGCAGTGTGGTCATTTGTTGTGATGTTTGATTGTATCTTATTATTTCTGTTACGCTCAAAACACGACTGAAACAAGTGGAAACACAGTTTTTAACTTCGAAACGCGCGCGCAATTCATCCACTACAATGGCAGCCACAGCTCCTTCAATTAATCCTGTGTCCTGAACAGACAGTTCAGGCACGCCCACGGCATTGTGGGGGCCATAGAGGAGAGATATACTAGAGTGCGCACCGTGCTGCGCAGAAGGCCCGGCCGGGTATAACATCTCTCGCGCCAGTGTCACGTGACTTTGGGACAGCTAGGTGGCATCTACAAGAACACCCGTCTCGCATTAAATGATTTATTTTTATGCGTACGTAAGATGTTTCATTCCAGCGTTATTTTCTCATTTATTAAACAACCCTAACAATGTTGCTTATAGCTGAAAAGTGAATTTAAGTTTTTCTGCTGTATTTGCTCAAGTACATGAAAAGTCCGATGTGTCAAACTTGTCACTTTCAAACGCATACTCCACTAAACCTGTTTTACAACTACAATTACATGGGACTGTAAATAAAAATATTGTAAAATAAATTAACTCCATGGGATGCATTGATCCAAATTTCTGTTATTACTCAATGTTAGACATTCACTATGAAGATCCACAGCAGTGACATTTATAATAGCAAGTTATCAAAATGATATTTCAAGTCTTTAGAGAGGGAAAAAGGCTTTTACCTTTGATTTATATTTTGATTTATTAGTCAAAAACAGTAAAAACTGTATGTGATATATAGGGGAAAAGTACCATCTGCACTCATTTTCTTGAGCTTCAAAAGCTCTTCCCAATATTTTAACTATACATTAGACATTTTCCCTCCCGAGTTATATAAACCTATTTGCATCGATAAAAAACTGCATGTTTTATTTTTTTTTCTTTGTATTACTAACAACAGTACATGCTACTGGCTTTACTCCTACAACTACTTGCAAGGAAGCTCAAGAAAACGTGGCGTAGTGAAGCTACATTTATGTCCAAAAGCAAAAAAAGGGGACATCTCAGCATTTGCTCAATGGATCAGGAAAACTGGACAAAATCCTGATCGAAATGGGGGTCTTTGACCTGGAAGCTGAAGTACATATTTTTCAAAGAATTTACTAATAAAAATCAGCTACAATCATACAAATTACTAACACTAACATACTATAAACACAACTTACACCAGTAAATACACATAGGATTAATGCCCTCTAAATAAAATCATTTTGTTGTTAACTGATCTAATACTATTTTTTGGTAAATTTGGGTGTGCTGTCTTCCTACATGTTTTAATCTTATGTCAATATATTTAAACAATATTGCCTTAATTAAGTACATCCTGTGATTCATTATGGCCTCTTGACCAATAATATAATATGTTAAATTACTAAAAACATAACTATTCACAAATTCTCTCAGACATCTATTTACAATTGTACTACATGCTGCTTTTTAAAATGTCACCTCTCCCTGAAGTATTCGTACTTCTACCTCTGTCCTTTTGCAGATTTTTATAACATCTGCAGAAGAGTATTTCAGTGCATCATCATCCTTCCTCTGAATGAAAGAATGTGATCATTCATCACTATCATTCTGGCAAAGAACTAGCTTACAGTCCACACAAGCAAGAGACTTTTGCAACTTTGTAACTAAAAATCCTGAATATAAGTTACAATGTCCACAACATAGGGAGACAATCTAGTTTCAAGATTGTGTACTGATGGCAAGTACATATGGTCAGTTGGTACCTCACTGCCCAGTTCAGGATCATTCACTTGTGGCACACTTGCATACTGGCGTGAACTGATGAAACACAGTTGTTTCATCCTGTGGAACACAAATTGCAAAGTTAAATTGTTATTGCACTTCTTGAAAAGAAAAAGAATTTTTGATCGTAAGCAGTGAACAAATATCCACAACGTCCCAAAATAATTAAGCTGTAGCACCACAAACAGCACGCAAAGCTACATACAACCACCGTACAGCACGACCTGCCGGTGTTCCAAAGTCACGTGACTTACGACCACCTCATGTTGAAACCTGCGCAGTACGCCACGCGCACTCTAGTTGTATCTCTCCTCTATGGTGGAGGCTTGGCAAATGTACAGTGAACGAGTAACAGAATGACGAACAATGCTTCTGAGGTGAACTGTATATGACTGGCTGAAGTTTTTGTAATGTCGTGGTCTCAAATACCCAACCCATGAGTTTGCCGGGTTAGAGATGAGATGACGTTGCCCTTTTGAATATCCTTTTGAGAATCGCGCAGTTGTCTTAGTTTCGACCCTAAATCTACTGAAATTGTCTCAATATTGTTCATCAGTTTCGGACTCCAATGCTAGCACCTAATAAAGAATTTTCAGTGTTACGAAAAATATTTGGATCAACGAATACTTCAGAATGGAATGATTGAGATTGAGTCAGTCTGAAGCGAGCTGTAAATTTTTTTAACATTCTGTATATGTTTATGGAAGTTAAAGAATTATTCAAGATTTAAACGTTGTAAAAGCTACTCAATCAAGCAAAGAGTTTTGTCGAAAATAGTTAATCGATTGAGTTAAATAAGTCAAATCCAAAGAATGTTATCCAAAGGTTATTGTAGTAAAGCTGGCAATTGAGATGGAAATATGTTTAATTATAAATTATTGACTACTATAATATTATACAAAGATCATATCATATACTGCGATTTTCGTAACTTTGTCCCTGACAGAAATCAGTTGTTCCGGTTTCATCCAATCGGGAGATTGTACGTCACCATAGTGACGTCACTGTCGCGAAATATAAGCTCCTCATTGGATGGCAGCGAAACCGCTGATTCCTGTCAGGGACAAAATTACGAAAATCGCAGTATAGTAAAGCAGATGGTTATATGAATGTATGAAAATGTTATTGTTCAAAAATAGATATGTCTTATCTTACTAATATTCATTTCTCCCCCCTCCCTGGTTCACTATTTTGTGAAGCAGAGTTGCCAAATGATTAAATGTGTATCCCATAACCAACCTTCAAAAATTCTGGTACTTTCATTACAATTCCTGGTACCAATAACAATTGATTCTGAAAATGTTTGTAATTCTTTTATATTTTTAACGTGCACAGAAAGTTCATTAAATTTAACACGATATTGAGTCGTTTTATATCAATAAACTAAATGGAAACATCTTGGAAAAGAAGAAATCATCCAACCATAAATGGAAGAATAAGGTCTTGTTGTACAGAAGAGAAGTTTTCTCCTGTAGCAAGTTCTGGAAAAATTCCATCCTATGTCAGTCTCAATGTTTTTACGGCAGAGTTTTCATCAATATCACAGTTATTTGTAATTTGTTCGTGTCTAATTATTGAATAAAAAATAATACACGAATCTAAAATCGTACATCAATTACCGCAGACTTAAAATCCTGGTATTTAAGGGTACCAGGATGTCTTCATCCTGGTGCCATATAATCTTCATTATAATGCAATTTTTTAACTTTGCCCTCAAGGCCCGTCTTCACGATAGAATATGTCACGGTATTTCGCGACGTTCTCAGTCCTGCCGCCAGATATCGCATGATCGCGACCGTATCAAGCAGAGCTTGCGATTATGCGACTTTCTAGCGGTGCGACGGAAAAAGACGCGAAATGCCGTGTAATATCCCATCGTGGCCATATGGGCTTGAGGGGCGGAGTTAGAAAAATCGCAGTATAAAATCCTGGTAAAAAATACCAGGTTCCTGGTACGTCTGGCAACACTGTTTCTGGAGACATATCTAGCAACCATACGTCTATACTTCAATTTTTCTTTCTTGGCGCGTGGGAGAGTGTCATCAAACGGAATATCTAACGGTATTTCACGTCGTTCTGTTGTGCAGCTAGGAGTCGCAATGATCGCCCGCATTGCTCGATACAGTCGCTATCTTTGCGACACACCAGAGAACAACGCGAAATACCGTGAGATATTCCATTGTGATGACACACTCCCACGCGCCAAGAAAGAAAAACGGAAGTATATTCACCCATGGTTGCCTTTTAGTCTCTATTTGGCGAGAAATAGGCAACAACTCAAAATTCTAAGTTTTGAGATTTTGCCGTTTTACAGATTAATAACGCTTTGAAAATGACAATCACATCAATTGAATTTTAAATGTATTAATAATTTTGTACTGTTATGCCAAACATTTAGAAAAAATAAAACTACGACGTAATCTAAACTCTACTCTCTCATACAATATAAAAATTATAATTGCAATATTATTTTTTTTTTTCAATTACGCGAACACATTCTTAATATAAATAATAACAGTTATTTACCTGAGCCCAATATTGTCGTTATTTAGTTGAATCTGAAAGTACGGTTACAAGAGTCGCTTATTGTAGATCTCGTATCTGACGATATCGCTGTTTTGTAAACAGCATAGAGCGGCGAGGTTTGAAGTTTCCCTTCGTGACACGTGAAGATAAGCTGAAAAGAAGTGTGTTTGAAATGAAGTTGTTTAAATAAAAGAAGGCAATAGTTTTATGCGAAAATATGTAACGTTTTAAAATTACACATTTATGTTGAATGACTTTTTTTTCCGAAGTGTAAACAAATTAATTTATCATAGGTTTTATCAGTTGTAGTTTATCCGGTCAGTAAAGTTCGTTTCATGTCTTCTTAAAGATGCAGAATTCCGAAAATAAGTTTTACACATTATCAATTAAAGAAGCAAGGTATGTTCTATGTATCTGCTGTGGTGGTGATGTGCCTATATACTGTTATGTGATTAACAAATTAAATTGCTTTTTTACATTGAACTAACCCCTTTTTTGTGATTCTGTGCCAGCCGTATTCGATGTTTTGTACAAAAATTGTGAAAGAAACAAACAAGAACAAGTTTCTGTAACCAGTGTTCTTCAATATATTTCAAAAGAACTTGGCTCAAGCTTCAAAAGTCCAGAGTAAGTTATTAATAAAATATAAAATGAATTGTTACCAATTTAATTGATATTAAATTCTTTACTTATTTCAGGAACATTATAACTGAGTTGAACCAGAAGCTAGAAGCCAAGAGTAAGGATGGCTGGATTTTATTTTGCAGATGTTTGTGAAATACTGAGTGGTTGGATGGATAAAATCTCTTCAACTCCACATTGTGACATACAGAAGAAAACCTCTGAGACAATTGAATACACTTTAAAAAAAAACAAAATTTGATCATTCTCTACCATTACTTCCCTTACAATGAGAAAACATTCTACAGAAAGTGGTAAGTTGTATTTTACCCTAACTGTGCAAATAAAAATGTGTTTACACATATTGTGCAAATGATTTTTACTGTGTAACAAAAGTATACATTACGTATTATTTTTAATAGGTGTAATTGTAAATCTTTCAGGTGAAATTTTGTTCACGAAATGTGAGAAATGTGGCAGGGATGAGAGTTGTTGTGATTGGAGAAACAATGAAGTGAATCGGTAAGTATGATTGGTGAATGAGTTACTAAATTGGTGAGTAGTGATTTTAAAAACAGAATTATTATATTTAAATAATTATAAATTATTATATTTAGGGAAGAAAGGATTACTAAATGTTATGAACAAAAAGTGACAGAGTTGCAAAATTTGTTAAGGCAAAGTGAAGATTGTAACTCTGCTATACAATTGGAAAATGAATCTCTTCGAAGAAATAATGTTTTGTAAGTTTTTGTCATAAAACCTTGTATTGTCTTTCCTCTTAGTTGCTGTAAATAACTTTAGCATGTTACAGACTACAAAATAAAGAACAGCGATGGATCACCAAAGAAGAAGAATTTGCGGAACGTGAACAACAATTGTCATCAGCAAATACATTTCTTAAGGAACAAATGAACATTCGGGAAAAGGAAATCTTGACCTTAAAACAGCAACTGAGTCGCATGAAGGTTGAGGTAATGTCATCCATTAGTAAGAAAAATGGATTAAATCCCTAAAATCACCAGTGGTAGTGAAAGGGGGGCAGTAGAAGAGCAGTAAGTTTCTCATCTCAAAATTCCATCTTAACACATTGACAGCTGCATCAGTCACATGTGACTGATGACAATAACTAATTTCTTGTACACATGTCTGTTACACATGATTGTCAGTCCTTAATTTGGATGGGGCCAAGTCAGTCACTGCAGACTAATATTAAATGTGATATTAAGTAGCAGATAGCTTGATCTTTTATGTATGTCTCAGCGAGAAATGGCCAATCCTACAAACAAGAAAAAATCAACAATTTTAGGGATACACATTTTATTGCATGTGCACATTGCTGTGTAGATCATATAAAACAAATAATTAATATGAAATAGCAGTTGCAGCTCGTTTTATAAATGGGGAAGGCTGCAAATGTATTGCATTGCATTACCTGTATTGTATTTCTATTAATAATAAGTCTAATACAGACTTAAGGGAGTAGCACTCTTACCGCATATTGGGAAAACTAGTTGAATTGCAATGCTAGTTGCTGAACTGCATAGTAATGCTATCTGGTGAGCATGCCCTTCTACAGATCCTAGACCCCACCTGACTGCAGCCTCCGTCCACCGGTAAGCCTGTGTAGTGATGCATGATGTCACATCTCCTCGTTTACACAGGCCTTATGGCAGAATGAAGTGGGAGCCTAACACTTCTCTCTTCCCTGTCAACAGCTTCAAATGCGTTACAGCTGGCCATAAACAAACCGACAAAGAAAAAGTTTGATATGATTTTTACACAATACAACTCAGAAATCCATTATTAATAAATAATATATTTATAAACATATTCTTAAATTTCTTTTGGAGGGTGATTTCTCTAGGAGAGGCTCCGCCTTACAGTCTTTAATGACAAACCATGCCTGTGAAATAGTTAAAATGAATTGAGAACATGAAATGTGCATAAAACATCAGTTGAACACAAAATGTCACATTTTCTCCTTTTATGGTGTTTTCCAAAGCAGTCATCACACATGTAAATTGATATGTTTATTTGTTTTCCTTTCTCCCAAGCAAGTGCTGTTTCTTTGTTTTCCTTCAAATGCGCTTAGCAGTTTACGCACATATGCTTAGTTTTCATATTGCTCTAGAAATGTGTCAGACATATTTGACGATGTGGCCTTGAAGTGAAGCAATGTTGCCAAGACACCATGACAGTCACTTGTTATTACTTGAATCTATGATTACAAAATAAAATAACTTATCAAATATAATCTCCTTTCACATACTCAAAAAATTACTTGTAACTCCAGGGAAACATTACACCAAAATTATTGCGGCAGGTAACATGTTCATCAATTGAAGGGGCTGCATTTCCCAAGAGGGAACAATCAGCCCAAACAAACACCACTCATTGAGGGTATCACATCAGTCATGGGCATCACCAGCGCCAAATTATCATGGAGGATGATTCAATGCATAATGTACAGATTACTGAGAAGGTCCTGCAAAGTATCCTGTATGCCAAATAGTAAGAGGGCGGGGTACATCCCTCCATGGTGATGCCCATACTCTCAGTCACATTCACTAGATAGCCTTACCTGCCTCTGAAAGTACTAATTTAAGAATATACCAGTAATCACAATTCATATTATAAACTTCGGTTAAAATCTTTTTATTTTATTTCATTGAGAAAAATAGTGTGTGACCATATGGTCGTGCGCTAATCCTTTATAAAAACATACAAGACATTGCAATATGTATGAAAAATTACAAACCTCTGAACACACAATCCTACTTCGCATTGAAAACATTCCATTCTACTAAGACTTTAACAACCTTCTCCAGTACATCTGCGCCTTTTCTGATTTGGTACAGGTTGAATCAAATTATTTTTTTCATCGTATCTGATGTCATTAGATAGTCTATCAAGTGTCAAATTTCTTAGAGCAGTTTGAGGGCCTTCCAAAACCTCTCAAGAATAGGGCTATTTAGTTAGATTGGTGACAATCCGTCTTCTGAAGTGAAGATTAGGAATGATTGCCCTGACGATTTTTTGCACAATACCTGTGCATTGTGCGTTGCAGCATCTGAGAGCTGGGTGAAATAGAACAATACTTTATCCCCCTCTCTAAGTTGATTCTGTAGGCAAGATGTCTTCATCCTTGCTGTCTGTGCCTCCCGTATATAAGGTATGAAATTCTCTGTCAACAAAAATCGGTGTAGACACACATCCAACAAGATAATAGAACAGATTACTAAAGATGTTATTCAAGGTATGATTGTAGTGATACCAAACTCAAAAACATTATTTACAGCTTCTTATAATACTTTTAGATCAATGTGCTCATGAACATATGGTAACGCTAGTCCTTAATGGTTAACCAGGGCACTTATGATGTTTGGTCTAGTTATTATAATTTTCTTTTCTGTAGCACAGTATCTTTTGACATTGTCTAAAGTCTGTATCCCATAGCTTGTTGATATAATGTACTTGAGAGAATTGTCTTCCTGGCTACCAGAATGAATTCATCATCTTTGTTTATTTTGGAATCAATAAAGGCTCTTTCTTTTCATCATTTCTTTTTTATGTAATGCAGATTGATCTTTTGGAATCCTGTTTGGTCTCATTGTTCCATTTCTTTCATATCCCTGCTCTTTCAAATGCACAAATAAATTGAAATTGGTAAACAAATTATCATAATAAACTGATATCTGAAGTTTTTCAAGTTCATCTAACGTAATTTACAAAGCTGCTGCTGGCTTGCCAAAAGCATGTTCATAAAGTTCACATTTTTACTTTTCTCTTGTTACACTCAATTACTCAAATAACCATCTTCTATTTTCAGACCAAACCTTATACTCAAATTTAATTGATTTTCCTCTCATAAACCACTTGCTACCTTGTTTTCTGTATTATTTTATCATTGATTTATCAAAATTATTATGCTGTTACAACATGGTGTTTCTTTCTCAATTCTTTTCATTGAGTTTCATAAAAGGTTTGAGTTATCACATTTTATCAATACTGGCAATATTGCCATTATTTATCATTGCAGTGCAGAAAACTCATGATTGTAATAAATCTGTTTCGTCTCATAGCCTCTGCAGCCGTATCATTTCACATATCTGTTCCGAATCCCAGTAGCTTTTCTTGGAAGGGAAATAATTATATCCTGATAGAAACAAAATAGCAATAAAACAACACATTTCCTCTGCACTTATTTGTGGATTGGGACAGCTAAAAAAAACTGTGCATGTTAGATTCCTCTGCCAGTAAATCAGCGCTTCAACTGCACAAACTTCTACTTCCAGCTGACATCCATTCAAATTATCTATTTGCTTTCCCAGTATTTTCATTAGCAGAATCTTCATGTGTTAGGCTTGCAGCATCAGGGAGCAGGGGAGTAATGAAAATATCAGGCAACTCATTTTAAACGTCATTTTCCAAATCTGCTGTGGTTTCTGCTAAAGATAATGTACGATTTTGTGACCTTCTTGTTGATGCCACTAAAAATTTGACCTGATGTAAAATTATGTGTATCCCATGGCCTAGCGTAACCATATGGTCACGCAAGAGTTACAGTGTACTCACAGCCCATGACGTAAAAATGTTTGTTATTTTTACGTTAGTTATATCATTTAACTATACTTTAAAACAACATTTATTAAACAAGAAATTTAAACAAAAATATCGAAAATATAAAGCCTTACTTGATCCAGTATGCTGATTTCTGAATGTATGAAATTCACTGTCAACAAAAATTGGCGTAAGACCTACTACGACACATATCGAACAACATGATAATAGAACAGATCATTGAAGATGTTATTCCAGATGTGATTGTAGTGATACCAAACTCAAAACATTATTTACAGCTTCTTATAACAGATTTAGATCATTGTTGTGCTTGTGACCATACAATAACGCTAGTCCTTCGTGGGTTTAGCCAGGGCAAAACCAGAACCACTTCCCCGTTCTAGAGTTTTGAAGCTACCTTGGTTGATTGTTAGAGTTCTCTTCCTGTTTTAAACACTCGCAATTTATTAAAGTCTTGTGTTATATTAGCCCCAAAGTATGCCATACCAAGACACATAGCAAAAGAACATTGAGCCCTCGAAAAATTAAATAAAATCATGTCCTGTTTGGCTGTAGCAGTTAAGGAGAGAACCAATTTTACATTTATTATCTAAAATAAATGAAAATTATGCCTTTCTCTTTTCACACAAATTAAAATGATAAGTTTTTTGGTTTTTGCAAAATAGGTCAGTCAATTTAATGTTGAAAGTTCTATCAAGTGTCCGCCTGTCAATTTTTTTCTGAATAATACAAAAATAAAATTTGATGACAATCAGAGCATGACTTGAGGTTCTGCAAGTGCATTAAGTTTCATAAAGTTGAACATTTGTATCTATACAATCCTTTTCCCATATCATTCCTTCTTTTTAATAGAGCAAACATTCTTGGGTGGTTTTTAACTTATGGTGAGAAAAAAACCAACAATGTGCAAGAAATCTGTTTTGGAGAATGAAAATAACTTCTTAACTGGACTTGTTGCTCCGTTATAATTATTGTAACTGACAGAACATCCTTAGAAGCACCGTCTTTTTGTGACACAATATTTGTGAATCATGTCTGAACACAATATTGTGATTTGGATTGGAGTGAGATGAATTGGAAAATAAGAAGCGTTGAGTGCTTAAGGAAGCAACTTGAATGTTGTGACAGGCGTCAGTCAGTCCCTAGATTCACTTAGTTCAGATTCAACACAAGTGATACAGTTATATTTTGAAAGTTGGCTTGTCAAAACAAATTCTGACAAACAAATGGTGAAATGTCCAATTTTGGAAGTTTTATGATTTCAGTGAAGTAGTGTTGCTGACGTATGAAAATGTAATGAAGTGCTTTTTTTATTACAATAACAAGAAGCCAAATATTTCCACAAGCCAATCGTTTGTTAAAAGGTTTACAATCTCTTGCCCAGTATGAGTATTTAAATTCTGAAAATTCATTATGTTTGGAAGACCAGTCAGACCTGTAGTAAAGTTAGCAAATTTCCAGAAAGACTTCAGGTTTTGTTTAATTGAATTTTCAGTATTAACAATGTATTTCTATAATCATAGAAAATTTTTATTTTTAGAATTTTATGTAAAAATGTATGTATCATAATCAGAAGTGTTTCTAGCTATTTTATGTGTAAAACTCTATTCTCTCAATATTTTTTAGCTTGTTAGTAAACCAGGGGGAATAGTGTGATGATTTGGATAATTTTTTCGGAATAAGTAATTCATTGTCTATACTAATATAATATACTAACATATAATTGTTGAAATTCAATTTTAATACAAATCAGTCCTGTGCTATTTTTAAAAATATAATTTGCTCTATAGAATTGGGGGCCCCCCCATATCCAAAGATGGGGGGCATCTTGGATATGGTTTATGTGATAGTGTTGTTCTCAAGCAATAATACCAACACATTTCCAGTGTTAGGGGCCCACTGAACATGTTTTTCGGACAAAATCTCAACATTGATTTTTGTAACAAAATGACATCATTTTCATGCACTACATTTATGAGAAAGTAAATATCTGGAGAATAAACAGAATAAGTAAATTCAAATTCATAATTTCTAAAGCAAACTTTATCTAGAACATGAACACTGAACTGCTAATAAAAAAAGTATCTACTAAATCAATTCACATTAAATATTAAAATAATGGAGAGAAAATAAATGAATTAGTAGGACTTCAGAAAAAAATAAATGAATAAAATTATGAGGTAAAACATTTTGAAATGTGCCAATGTTGAAATAAGAGGTGAAGGACAAAATTGACATAATATAATTTTTTTTAATAAAATTCCCTGCAAATCTTTTGTAGACTAGAATCCATTAGAATTTTGGAGTAGCATAATAACTCATAAACTTGTGTTTTTGTAGAATGAGAAGATGGCATCTGAAAATCTTCTTCTTGAAGCAAGAGTAGCTGAAGGATTCCAAATAGAAAAACATCTTTGTGAAGCCAAATTACAGCAATCTCAAATGCAAATGGATCTTGATTCAAAAGAGAGATTACTTGCAGAATTTGAAGCAAAATTAGAGCAACTTCAAGAATACAGTGAAGTAAATATTTAAGAATACTTTATGGGGTTAATCCATGGGGAGGGAGGTAGTGCAGTTAGATTTATTTTGTTTCCATGTTAATTAATTTGATACAACGAAAATAGTGTTGTAAACACTTTCCACAAAATATATAGCACATTGCCCAACCAAGTGGCTGTTGGTTGCAGTGGCAGCTTCAAATTACTAATTTTAAGATACAATGATAGTGCTTCCATTCTTCTTTTACCAACTTTGTGTAATGTTTTAGACTAAGATTGTACAGTAATTACAGTCAGATCTTCATATATCGAATCTGATGGTTCCTTTAACAATATTCGATATGTAGAAAATTCAACTTATATAAATAATTGTGAAATTTTTGCAAATGGTTTTTAAAACAATTTTAGAAAAATTGGGTAAAATGGAAAATTCAGCAATAAATAATGTTTTAATCGTTCATACCACACAGTAAGTTGAAATCAGTAATGCATTTATACCTGACGAAAACATTAAAATGATATTAAAAAAAAAAGTCTAATGTCTTATTGCGCATTGCCAAATTGATGAACATAATTATAGTATGTACTGTACATTTTTATTTCATAAGGAAAAAAAATAGTAAAATCAGAAAATGTATTCAATACATACAAATGTTTTTAAAGGTTATACATTTCAAGAGATAGAAAAATAATTCGATTATAGAGAATTTCAACATATGGAGGTCCAACTGTGCATTATTATTACTACACTGGGGTAGGTTAAAGAAGCAATTTTATTGAATTGTTTTTATTCTACAGGTTTTAGAAGCTCAAATATCAGAAATGCAGAAAAGTAATTCACCAGCCACGTCTCACAAAGATCTTCATGAACAGGTTAAAAGCAAATATTTCTAGAATAATCTGAATCTGTGACAATTTGTGACTTGCTTACATTATCATGTAAATAAATTTCTAAAGCCAACATTTTTAAAACTTACCATTGCAGAGTTAGGAGAGGAATTAATGCTAGCTGACATCAGTATGGAGAGCTCCTTAAAAAGTAATGATAGAGTAGGTTTGGATATCCCAGCAGAGAGTGTCATTGAGAGCTGAACTTGATGCATGTGTAAGTAAATTAACTTCTTAGAAATTAACTCCTTAAGTTCAAATATATTTAAAGTAAAGGGTTCTGGTTATTAAATACATTCGGCTTGCGTCATCTAATGGAAAAAATATTTCATCAAAAATTTAATCCATAGTCATTGTATTATCATGTGGCTCTTAAGGATTTTACATTACTATACGCCTAAGAACAAGCAGTACAATAGTATAAAAAGAATAGTTATTAAATGTTAAAAATGTATGAATATTTAATCACTTTTAAAGTTAAATTTTACTAAAAATTAAGTAAATACAGTACATTAAAAACAAAGATTAAATTACAAACTATCATCACCAATACAACCTTTGTCAATCTTAATTAACCAAATCTCCTGTGTAACACTATGTTATAAATTAAATTCAATACAGAACAACTTAACAAGAGAAGATCAAAAAAAACACAACTTTTTTCTCTGCCATTTGAACTGAAGGCCATTCTTAGCTCAGTTAATATTATGCTATTTAGTAGATGACTATTTTGTAATGTCTTTGCCTTTTTCCCAAAGGGTCACTGGCCATTAATTTGTGAGCATGTTGCTGTTCAAGCTACACCTGATACGTGTGTCTCAGCAACACAAAACTGATGAGAAATGGTCAGATACGGAAAATTCCAAAACTTCTGAATCAAAGGATCTTTGCAGTGAAGAAAATATTCTTTTTCATCATAATGAAACTTGTGATGGGAGGGAACAAGATATTATTTACAATTCAATGGAAACAAATGCAGAAACATGTGAACAATTTTTTCCCATCAATATTCAGAGACATCTGTAGAGGCTGCATCCTCACAGAATAGTACGGACTCATCTGTTTCTAAAAAATGAAACATGTCTCTATGTTCCATTTGTGAAACCCAATGGCAAAGTACAGGCAAATCATCAATATCAATCTACTTATGAAATGGAATTGTTTATTATGGTTGATGCATTGACTCAAACAGAACCAATTCACCAGGCAACAGTAAATGAAGATGTAAAATTATTTTCTACTTATAAGCTAGACTCTAAGAAAGAGGTAAGTAAAATTCACCGTAAAAATAAATTTAAATCTTTCTTAAATATAAATCTCTCTTGTATTAGTGGTAAAAGTCTGGATGAAAAAGAATGATTGGATTGAATCTCTTCACAACACTACATTGGTGGATGACTGTTCAAAAGAGAGTATTCTAAAAATGTAAGTCCTGTTCATTTTGCCTCTTAATATCTATTGTGCCTTTACTTTTACTTCTTTGTAAGATTTCACGAATATCTATCATTTAGAAAGAAAACTTTTCAGTTCAAGTAATGGTTATTCTAAATGTTGCATGCAATTTTTTAGGTATTCTGTACATAAGAACTGCATAGAAGTAGTAGTAGATAAAGAGTACTGCATTGGTGGCTTTGAATGGGAATTTTGAATTTTCCATGAAATAATATTTATTCTTAATAAAACCTATTAAATAAAACATTTTTACAACAGTTTAAATTTTTTGACAATAAATAGATATTTGTTTTGTAGATATAATATTTTTTACAGAAAATTATTTTGCTATGAGCTCTGTTGATTCACCAGACAGCTTAGTAAAGAAATGTATGTATTACATTTAATGACAAGTAAACTACATTACATTTTTTTGTGCTGTGGCACCATCAGAATATTTCTCCGGGGGGGGGGGGGATAGGATGAACATTTAGTTCACTCAATGCTATCTTTAAAGAAAATTTCATTTATGCTGAATTTTAAATTTATTTTTATTTGTTTATTTAAGTTGTTGATAAAGTATTCAACTGAAATAATGAATGATTTTCATTACTTTAGAAAATTACTAAAAACTGTTTTTGAGAATGTGTTTCATGAGCTGAGTCCCCATGAGACCACCCCCTCCCCATGGTTTGCAAACGCTGAAAGCCATAAAGGTTTTCAGGAAATATGCCCTTGTTAACTGCTAGAAATCACCAGGTGAAATAAAAGTTTCATTGGCATTGGCATCACAATGATTCTGATGAGACTTTCTCATTTCCAATAGTATAAGATACTATGTCATTTCACACTTAATTTGATATATCTTGGGTGATTGTTTAAAAATTTCTTATCTACTAGTACAATTTTAAAAAATATTGTCATTTGAATTTAATGTAAATTTTTGTGCTGTATTCTTTGAGTAGTAAGCTGACAGCATATCAATATTATACTTCGTTTTTTCTGATGTGGTTGATGACATTTAGGACATTATTAGACTCCCTGCCCTATAAAATGAATATTTTTAATTAATTTGGCGAACGTCCTTCTCGACGGGGCTTGTGGCCTCAGAAATGTGCTTACCACAGTTGAAAATATTCATTTTTATAAGGCAGCAAGTGTAATAAGGCCTAAGGTCATCAGCCAAGTTAGAAAAAACGAAGTGTATTTTTCTATTCTAATTTTTAAAGACTTTCAGTATTGATTTGTTATAACTTCTTCTTTAAGCAATATATCACAGAATTTTAGATCTAATTTTTAACAATTTTAATAAAAAGAAAGAAGCATTTTTAAACATTTTATTTAATGATGCAAGAAAGGCAAAGTTTCCACAAAGAGCTCTTGGAAAATTTACTGAAAATCAAAATCTCCCATAGCATACTAATTGTAAACAGTTTATATGACTTGGCATCTCCACTATAAAAATATAAAAAAATTTTTGTAATGGTGCGAGAAATGAAATATAAATTTTCCTGAGCTATGGTTTCAGCAAGAATCACCAAATTGGTCCTTTTAATTTTTTAGTGCAACATCAAGCACTTGTTTTCTTTCTGTATTGGTATAGTATAAGCAAGTGTCTTGAAGGTAACATGCATGTTAAATTGTTTTGTTCTTTTTGTTTATATTTTTACAATTATACTTTAGGATTATTATTATTAAAAGGTTTTAAAACTTTTGCTATATTTGTGTGCATAATGTAAGTCAGTAGTGGAAAATTTTGTGAAATTATCAAAAATATACTATTGACTGTTATTAACATTGTGTGCATTTGAAACTTTTCAAAATTTTTTTGTGACTAAAAGG
>JAHLJT010002494.1:0-12708 GCA_031308135.1 Acheta domesticus
GCTTAACCCACCGTAGGTCGAGGGGTGAGCGCAGCGCTCACTTTCAAATTTCTCGAGCCAGAATTTTGCTTGTATATCTTCTAACGGTCTGTGGCGGCATCTAGCTGTTGTTTGGAATACTGAGAATGAAAGGAAAGTGATAAAACGGCTGCTGGAAACACTCAGTCCGAGATAGAGTGTCGAATGTGTCAGTCTGCATAAGAAGTGAGCGGCGCGCTCACCCTCGACCTACCGCGTAAGTCTTTTTTATTACAACATTTTATAATTAGATTATTTATTAAACGTATAGTTTATCACTGCAGTTTTTAAAATTACTTTTGACTTATGTTCTAATTTTAATTTTAGAAAAACGAATCGCTCCGAGGCACAAATTGCACAGTGGTTGCTAGATGAAACTGATGAAGTGGATATTGGATTACCTGATGAATTCGAATATTCAGAGGATTCGGACGTAGATGAGCCGAATAACAGTGATCATGAAAGTGATAGTGAACAATCTGCGGGTGAAGATGAAATAGTTACCGAACATCGTGTGCAATATTTAGGAAAGAATCAAACTATGTGGAATGCTTACCCTCCACGTCAACAGACACGAAGGAAGCGCCGAAATATAATTCTACATCCACCTGGAGTCAAAGGAGATGCTGAAAAAAGTGCTGCCACTGTCTTTGAGGCTTGGAAAGTTTTTGTCCCTGACGAAATAATTGAAGAAATAACGATGTACACAAATGACCGTCTCCGCAAGATTCGTGCTAATTATAAGAGGGAGCATGATGTAGTTGATACAAATCCTGTAGAAAATAACAGCTGTTTTAGGTTTGTTGTATATGGCGGGTGTTCAAAAGTCATCGCACCAAATTGTGCAAGACTTATGGAATACGGATGGAACTGCCCCAGAGTATTTTCGTTTTGTCAAGAGCTATAGAAGATTTCTTTTATTGTTGAGAGCTCTCCGTTTTGATGATGATAGGACACGACATGAAAGGAAGGCACTAGATAAACTTGCACCTATTAGAAAAATTTTCGAACATTTTGTCCAAAGATGTAAAGAAAGTTATAGTATTGGAGAGTACTCTACAGTTGATGAAATGCTTGAGTCATTTCGAGGCAGATGCCAATTTAGACAATATATGCCTAAGAAGCCCGCCAGGTATGGAATAAAATATTTTCATTGGTAGATAGTAGAATGTTCTATACATCAAACATGGAAGTTTAGCCTAATCAGCCTGCAGGGTACTATTCGCTAGACACCAGACCAAGCTCAGTGGTAAAGAGGCTCACCGAATCTATAAGAAATTCAGGGCGCAATGTAACAATGGATAATTGGTTTTCGTCCATTCCTCTTACAGTAGAATTGCTTCAAAACAATTTGACTGTTGTAGAAACTTTGAAAAAGAATAAAGCAGAGCTACCACCAGAAATTGTAAATACGAAGGCACGGCCAGTAAACAGCAGTTTGTTCGCTTTTCGCGAAGAGTGGACTGTTGTTTCCTACGTTCCCCAAAAGAGTCGAAATGTTATTCTTGTGTCCAGTATGCACGACTCAGATGAAATAGATGAGACTTCCGGTGAAAAAGAGAAACCTACCAATGTGACATTCTATAATCTAACAAAAGGAGGGGTGGATGTCGTTGCTAAAATGAAAGTCGCAGTACAGTGTTGCAAGAGTTTGCTGTCGGTGGCCTCTGAGAATTTTCTTCACACTTCTCGACGTGGGCGCGATAAACGCCCACGAAAATTCACTATTGCAACATCAACGACAGAATGGCACGCAGGAAGTTCTTGAAACAGCTGTCATTTGATTTGACAAGGAACCACATGGTGGCAAGATCTTTGAAGGAATGACTTACGCATTCGGATGAAGAAGTACCTTCGTTTGCCAGAAACACAGAATTCACCTAATCCTGTTCCAGACAAAGAAAGAATCAAGTGTGTGTTTTGTCCCAAGAAAAAAAATCGGTTCACGACCGTGAGGTGTAATGTCTGCATTTCTCTAATTTGTGGAGAACATACAATAAGTTTATGTAATCAGTGTCATGGGAGTAAATGAAGACAGTGAGAGCACAGATTGATGGAATAAATTGAATATTTAAAACTATAAAATTATTATAATTTATTTGTGAATGTGATGAAATTTAACATTTCTCAATAATACTAAATTATTTTTTATTAGCTGTCTTAACTTATTTTTTTACTGTAATCAACCTTTTTTTTCTTCAAAAATCTGACGACAATGTAATTAAATAAAAATACATATTAATAAGAAATAAAATAATTTATACAACAAATATTGAAATAACAACATTACGTTGTGATATATAAACTAAATAAAAATGAAATATGAAAAATATACTGCTGTTTTACTTGTAAAAGTAGTTTTATTCTCAAGTGAGCGCCGCGCTCACCCTCGACCTACGGCGTGACGCGAATGAGCTCGACCTATCGAGGGTTAAAGTATGCATGTTTATATAAACATATATAACATATATAAACATGTACGTACGTACTGTGGCATAACAGCTCTTTACGAGCCAATGCCTACCAGCGGCGTCTCGGCCTTGCGGCCATGGTTAGGTTAGGTTAGGTTAGGTTTATTTATTTATTTATTTATTTGCCAAAAAACCGTAAAAACTGTATATGACGTGTGGGGAAAGAAATTTATCTGCGCACGTTTTCTTGAGGGCCAGAATTTAAAAAAAAATTAATTTAGAAAATAATTATTTTGGGAACATAAAAATATTTGGAAAATGTTTGTTCCCGAGTTATAGAAAATCAATTTTAACTGTAAATGAACTACAAGCAAAAGGCGTGCTCAACAAAACGTTAAGTTAGGTATTTGAATTTCAATAAAATTCAAACTAAATGGTATTACTATGAATATTACAACGAAACTAAACTACAAAAAGAGCATACGCTACAAAACAACGCAGAAAACCGTCGAAAATCAACCAAGCAATTTGGAAAACAAGTCTTTTGTTCGATCTATCGGCTTCGATCCTATTTCGATACTGGATTTTGAGTTAAACGGACTGCCATTGGTTCATTTCTTATTTCTGACATAAACATAAGCACAGAAGCTTCAAGCTTGCAAGCTTTTAAGTTAACGTCTTATGCGTTATGCTTACGCGAATGCATTGTGAATGAGTCCGCTTAAAAACGTTGTCCTAACTTGTATGTTAACGCTATGCTTATGTTTATGTTTGCATTGTGAATGGCTTTTACACTGCGATTTTAACTCTGCCCCTGACAGGAATCAGCTGTCATCCAATCGGGGAGCTTACATGTCACTACAATGACGACACTATGGTGACGTTCAAGCTCCCGATTGGATGAAACCGTCAACACCTGATTCCTGTCAGAAGCAGAGTTAAGAAAATCGCAGTGTATTGCTTGATTGATTCGTTCGTGTTGCCGGGCGCGTCAACTACTTAGGACATTAGTCTCGTAAGTGTAGTGCGTGTTTTTTCTCGGGAGGTGGCGGTGACCTTTCCCATCTGGCGCCGACCTACCGTCGACTAGCGGGGATTTCCCCTCAACCAAGTATCTCCCACCAGCGGGGCACCGCCCCAGGCGGTACAAGCTGTATCCAGCTGAATCAATTCAGATTCTTTTCAAATTTAGCTAATAAGCAAAGAACAGTAACTTTGAAAACTATAAGTCTCTCTTTCTTGCTGATTCGATTTAGTTATTTCATGTATAATCATGTGAAAAGTAACTTGTTCCCAACAGACAAGCACGGAAGACATCGTCTCTCCGTGAGTATTCCATCAGCAGACGCCTAAGGTCTACAATGAAAAGCTAGTTATTTTCCCTAGCAGCAGCAGCAAATTATTGTTCGTGTTCACTCCATAGTGACTTGATTCCTTCACATGGAACACGATAAAGGATAAGAGCGAATATCTGTCTCGATAGTTTTCCTAGTGGTACTGTGGGATTTTTACCCATGGTGTTGCTTTCGCTTCTAACCTGCCTCCATTGTCACATGTTATATTTGCATATAATTGTGTTTTTCCACCATAGACACCGTCGTATGGTTCATAGGTCACATCTTTGTCCTGGAAATTTCGCATTTATACTATGCAATTGCTCTAATTTGTCGTCCTTGCACAGCGAATATTTGACTCGTTCCACTCTTGATTCGTGTCACAAATATTTTCGTTCCTGGAAATGTGACATGAGACGAATTTTATATTGTGAATCCCTGTGTTGTAATCTTTATTGCATGACACTCATAACTTTACATCGTGTCGTTCTGTTTTTCTATCTCTGAACTCACGATACATCTCATCTTTATCTCTCTCGAGTTTTACGCTGCGTCGTCTTTCAACTGGCAAACGCGAGACTGTCCATGCATTCTCTATGTCATACATGAAGTTCCCCGGATTGGCACAAATCCTTTTTATTGGAAAACACGTCGAAGTTACAATTCATTAGATTGAAGGATAGGAATCTGATACGTCAACTTTTGTTAATGCACCTTAAAGTAGCTTTTGTCTGATAAACAAACAAAAGGCCCAGGCGGAAATGCTGACAATCCTAAACCGGTGTGTCAAACTGCGCACGCGCGAGCTACAGGTCCAGACGCTCCTGCAAGCACGACACTTCCCCTGACTCTACTCTCATTTACCCTCAAATTCCAAAAAGGAGTGTACACGCGGAAGCGGAAAATGGAGTTTCAGACCGTACTCGACTAACGAAGAATGGCAGCTTCATACAAAAGAGAGCTCCCTTCTGTTTTCTATTAAACAACTAATAACTGATTTTTAAATTTATTTTATTTTCTTAACTCTCATAATTTTCTTATACTTCTTCATTTCTTTTATATTAATAGTTTTTTAAATTCTCCATTGTATAAACATTTTTGCGAAGCGCTAGGAGTGTATTTTAATGGCTAAATGTTTGATAGTTTTTGTTTCGTGTTATATTAATTAAATTATTCTGTTACTTCTTAAGTATACCAACAGTGAGAAAAAATAAGACCCTCTTATAGCTCTTTTAACAAACATTTTTGTCTATTAAACCTCCTAATATAAATGGGAAATTAATTCCCTAAAATATACCTATCAAACCTAACATAAACATTGGAAGTTAATGCATTTATTGCACACCTCAGTAAACACGAACACAAAACCAGGGCTTTTCCGATTTAAAATGTTTAATTTTACTCACAATTTATAATTTCAAATAAGAGTGATATATTCCACGTTAATTGCTCATTTTTTCCTTTAGTAACTGAAACTGGAATTAATTTCGCTTTGGGGCCAGTAACTGGGGACTGAGGTCACGAAAGATTTATCCAAAAGGCTGTCATGGACCAGAGCTCAGACCTTGGAGCATTTTGTGCAACCTTTACTATTAAACTCCCAGCAAGTGCTCTGAACTCAGTGCCTGCATCACTAGAAAGCTAATTACCTTGACATTCCTGTCGTATACATGTCCTATACAGTCCGCGACCGTGACATTCCTGTCCTATACAATGTCATGTTTGCGATACAAATTTCCAGTCATCCCATCTGTTATCGATGGCATGTAATATTAAAAAAAATTATAGTTCGGGGTTGTCATTTTTACATATACCACTTACACCTATTAAACTAAAAATATTCACTTGTTACATCTTGAATGCATTCCCGCGTTTTGCATCCTAACACCAAAGGCTGAAGGTAAAAGTTTGAAAATTATGATGCCACAATATTACAAATTTTTCTTCTTCTACACTTCACTGGCTAATGCCGATTCTGCCTGTTCCATCCTTACAGTTTCTCTCCATGTTTTCCTTGGTAGTCCTACTTCCCTTCCTACCCTTAATGTGTAACATAAATATGCATGTGGAAGTTATAATTCATTCTCTCTTTATTTTCTACTCATCTTTGTCTACATTCTTGCAGTTGAGTATTAATTGCTGTCACTTGTACTTGCTTTCATATATCCTCATTTCTTATTCGGTTTTCTGTTTTGTTTCCTATTATTCTTTACCAAAACATAATATCACTATTTTCTATTCTTGGCAATGTTCTCTCTGTACTAACCTTTCACATCCGTAGAGTAACGTCAGAACGTATTGTAAAATTTAATTCGCGTTTCTAGTCTGGTCTTAGTTTTTAAGATGTTGTGTAAATCTTTACATATCGTTTGATATTTCATTCATTTGCTCTCTATATTTTTATCTTATTCTAAATAATTAGAGAGAACGTGCTCTAGAATTGTATTTTCAATTACAATCTTTTACTTAATGTATATTTTCCCCAGAATGACGTGCGTTGTTTTCTTTATTTTGACGTGCTAATATCATAGCTTTTCCAGATTTCACTAAGGTGATGTAGTTCGATCTGTCTTCTGTCTTCTGACCATAGTTAAATAAATTCTAAACTAACTGAAGCTAGACGCGAACTTCACGTGCTTTCTCCGTCCTGACAGAAAGATATTCAGTGAAAGAGTTTTCAGTACATGAAAATGTAGCAATATACAGCTAAATGAAGCATTCCCGAATCTCATAGATGGGAACTTTTGCAACCCGCTCCGGTGGACGTTTAGGAATTTTATTTACATTTCATTAGTTTTTATTCTCTCCGATTTAGACTCACACAGAAGAAGCATCGTCCAGTGTCATTACAAAGGAATGTTTTCTGAAGCACGTTTCTTGTTTTTATAACGAATGTGCGTTTAAGTGCGTCTGAGTTCGCATAAAAGACCCTACTAATTACCGCAGCGCGGAGCGTAAAACGTCCAGCATTCTCTTTCGGCGCCGCTGGGTTGTTTCATTAGCTCATCTGCGCGGCGCCTCCAAATGACTCTCTGCAAATGACGCACGAATCCACGTCATTCATTAGGCCTGTTGTCCTGGCCAACGAAAGAACACAGATTCAACCTGGAAGTCTTAACAAAATTATCATGAGCGCCAATGAACACCGTAACTGAAAGAAGGAAAGCAAATTTTGCTGCTGGTATTTTTAGGTGCCAAAAGTTTCCAAATTACGTAAGATTCAGAATTTCCTCGGGGAAGATTTGAAGTTACATCGAAAATGAAGGAGTAGATGTGAATAAGAGCTGGCAGACATTACGCAATTGAGTTGGAAATACACGCATTGAGTAGGAAAAATTAACTTTGAATGTTGGAAAGTAAATTATGTAATTTGCGATTCGGCATTGAAAATTAGTTCGCGGTTGAGAGGTATTCGAGGAAGGCTTCCTTACGTACAATGCATTGCAACTGTGAAGACGTACACGGATGTTAGTCTTTTTAAACACTCTGTGTATTGCATTTTTAACCAAAGAAAGAATTCATATATTTTACTGAAATCTGCAGACATATAAGGAACATTTTGGTTCTAAATAATCTGTCAAAAATGGTTTAGTTTTCAACAAATGACCAGTGTTTCAAATGTTCTAAGAATAAAGCAAATTTTTTTATATTTTCAAGATAAGTACACGACACAAACGTTCTAATTTTTAGAATGCAATTCTTTAAGAAATCTCTAGCTTCAATATTTCAGATGTAGAGTAAAAAGTTAAATTTTGCAATTTTGGAAAGCAGGTGTTAAACAATATTGAATTACAAACCTTATACATGTAGTTTCCTTTGTTCAAAAGAGAAATTTAAAGAAAAATAAGCCAATTTTGTGAATATTTTTAAAATGTCCTTCGGGTTATATGATAAATGTCTCCAAAAACTAAAACTACCCTTTCAAATTCACAGGGCCTGGAGTTCGCCGAAATCGACCACGTGGAAGAAAATCCCGTGCGCAAGTTCTGGACTAGTGTTCTGGAGACACGTGAGTTCAGGGAACAGACAGATGTTCATAGCAAGCAATATTGATCTGTATTAGGGACACCAAAAATCTGCATTTTCGTGAAAACCTCGAAGTCGATTTTGGAGCATTACCCAACTCTCTCTATGCAGACACCTCTCTCTCTCTCTCTCTCTGATGGAAAAATGAAAGAAATCTTAATACAATTTCCATCAACATTATTTTGTCTGAATTAATACATTTATTACTTTCTTAAAACAATCGAATAATTGCACGAAAAAAAAAAAAACAAAACAGGAGCTACAATCGCACTTCATTTTTTGCATTATTTCTATCTTTTGCATTTTCGAAAATTTAGAGAGTTCAACGAAAATGAGACCTGCCCCATTATTTTAAGTGTCCCATGTTCTAAACGTTCAAAAAATATAGACAAATATTTTGTGAATAAGTTGTTTCAATTTTTTCTATAAGTGTATTAACTTCAAGCAAAAATCACGCGAAAAATACTAGTTTTTTCAAAATATTCTTCAGGCTTTCTTTAAATATGTAATTTTTTAGTACACCTTTTATTTAAGAGCAAAGTCACTTTCTTCAATGCGTACTTAAGCAATGTCAACTTTTTGCAATTTTCGAAAATATATAGTTTTCGCCAGAAACGACAATAGCACAAAGTTTTTACCTTCCTTGAATACACAAAAAAATTACAAAAAACATTTAGAGCCATTTTTGAGAAAATAGTTGTTCAATAATTGCCTTAATCGTGCAAAATTACGCTAACAATACTCACATTTCCGAAAAAAAATTCATGACTTTATTTAAAGATCAGTCTTTGAAGAACAGATTTCATTAAACAAAAATAACTATCTTCATTACTTTAGTTGTACGAAGACGTCAAAACAATTTTCATCTTTTGAAATTTTCGAAAAACCAGAAATTTGAACGAGAATGAAACCCGCACCATTCTCCCGCAAATGAGACCCGCATACTTTGCGTTATGAGAAAATAAATGTTAATCAATTTAGAGCGATTTTTGAGAAAATATGGGAAATGTAATTGAGATTTCATGAAAAGTACACCCAGAAATAAAAATATCTTACACTCGCAGACCATTGAGTTCCTTTAAACCGAAGGGGAAATATTTTATTTAATATTAAATCGTCTGTGTGTTTAGGATGGTAAGAATCTGTCCTGAATGAAAATCAGGACTCTCCCCTCTCCTAGCATTCGGGGAATAAAGTAGAAATTAGCAACAAGATATCGTAGATTTTCTTCCACTATACATAATTTGCAGAACTTTCCAAAATGTATTAATGAGCTTAATGTTTGATAGGGATTCCGTATGAACAAACACGTGAACAAATTTTACATCTGCCTCATACGTCGCACACAATTTCGACCTGTTTTTTGACGTTGAATAAATAAATTCAAAGCCCCTTGAGTTGCCCCTCGTTGGGCTGCGAGCGTTGGGCGAACGGCTTGCGCACTCTTCGTTTTTGCGCAGCGGGCGGCGACGCCAAGAGATGAGCGCCCGCCAAAAACCACCTGCAGCACCGATCAGCGATCAGCGGCCGCGTCCAGCGTCCAGCGTCCAGCGCGGGCGACGGGGCGCACCGGCGAGTCCATTAGTCACGGCCGGCGATTCGCGGGTGGGCCCCTGGACCGCGCACAAAAAAAACCGCAACGCTCTGGAAGCTTCCACACTCGCACATTGCCCCGACACGCTCGTCCTCGCTTGCCCTATTTGGCCCATTCACGGCCCTTGCGTATTCGCTCACGTGTTGTCCATACCCGACTTCTCTCCAGTTTTGTATTTCTACTTTTTTCCCTAGATACCCTTGTTCTGACGATTCGTTTTGCTTCCGTTTCGTTTTTACCCAAAATTTCAACTCAGTATTTCACTAAATATTTCACAAAAAAGAAAAAAAGGAAAAAAAGAAACTCCCGCAACGCTCTTGAAGCTTCCACACTCGCACATTGCCCCGACACGTTCGTCCTCGCTTGCCCTATTTGGCTCATTCACGGCCCTTCCGTATTCCCTCACGGGTTGTCCATACCCGACTTCCCTCCAGTTTTGTATTTCTACTATTTTCCCTAGATACCCTTGTTCTGACGCTTCGTTTTGCTTCCATTTCGTTTTTTACCCAAAATTTCAACTCAGTATTTCACTAAATATTTCACAAAAAAGAAAAAAAGGAAAAAAAAGAAACTCCCGCAACACTCTGGAACCTTCCACAACCACAACATTTCCGCGACATGCTTGTCCTCGCTTACCCTATTTCTTCCATTCACGCTCTGTACAAGCCTCCCGTGCTCTCCAAAACCAACTTCTTTCCAGTTCTGTATTTCTACCTTTCCACTAGATATTCGTGTCCTGACGCTTCGTTTTGCCTCCATTTCGTTTTTTTTACCCATCATTTCAGCTCGGCATTTTACTAGCTAGTCATCTTCGTACCGTTATGTACCGTATCATTACGCGACCTTTCTCAATCCTATCCACGCTCTTTGCAAGTACATAATTAATAATCGTCATGTCAACCATTCCGACCGTCGTATGCCTCACCGTTCCATTCCACAGGTCTCACACCCCTTACACACTTCTGTCTCCCTTTCTGACACTCAAGCACTAGTGGCATCTGCATATTTGCTTTTTTCTCTGACCTATCATACCGATCTCACTCTGCCTTCTTCGTCATTCCGCCATTATTTTCCTATTTTCCTATTCTCTTTCCCATTTTCTTCTCTTCCCCCATTCTTATGACCTCCCTTTCCCCTCCTCTCGTCCCCCTTCCTGGTTTTCTCTCGCGTGCGCCGCAATTTTTCCCACGGGCGCGCGCCGTCCATTTATTTTCGCGTCGGTGGCGGCGACGGCGACGGCGGCGGGAGCGGTGATGTGGGCGTGGGCGGCGGGGAAGGGGCGGAGGCAGGTGCGAGCGCAGGACGTCAGGTGCACGCGGCGAGAGAGCGGCGACGCGGAAGGAAGGCACGGCCAAGGGGATGGGAGAGAAGGTTGCTGCGGCGGACGCATGGGTGGAAGGAGAACGGAAGGGCGGGGACGGAGTGGATATGCTGGGAAGGGTCCAGAACGCACAAAGAGAGCGGGAGTACAGGACGAGGGTGAGAGTTCAGGTGGCGAAGGGGAGGATGTGTAAGTGACGGAAGGATGTGGGAGGGGCTGATGGGTGGTATGGGAAAGGGACGTGGGAAGATGTTAGCAGGAATAGAGTGATATGGCGCGGGAGTGGGCGTGTAAGGGGTAAGGCCTGTTCGTCTGGGAAGCACGAGAAAATGAGAAGACACGCTGAGCGGCGAAAGGATGGGAAGCCGAGGAGACGACAGGAAAACGGGAGGAAGACGGGTAGACGGATAGAAATGGGTGAGTGGAATGGAGTGGAAAAGGGGTGGCGGGCAGGTCCCGGGGAAGAGAAGAGCGAAAAGAAGAAAATATATACGGAAGGGAGAGATGGAGCGTGAAGACGGAGAGGAAACGCTAGGTAGGTGAAGAGAGACGGTGTGCAGAAAGAGCCATGGATGTGAAGCTGACCACTGGGCGGAGAGGAAAAAGGGGTAATGGAGGGAGGACAAGAGCAGAGGGGAAAGCAGTCGAGGCGAGGGTGAAAGCGGAGGAGGGTGTGCGGAGAGCACGGGAGTGGAAAGTCGACGTGCTGCTCGGCGCGCCCGCGAGCGAAAGTAAATCATTTCGTTTCCGCGGAATAAACCCTTTCGTGTACACACTTCGGACAAACTCCCGAATACATACAGTTATTTATTAACTGCAACTGTACCTACGCCTGTGCGCCCGTCCGTCCACCTTTCCATTCACCAGAGCTCCGCGTCTATTTGCTTCCGTAGTCGGAAATCTCTCTTCACAGGTTCGTGAGAAAAGAGACATCGTGCTCCAGGGGTGGACGTAAATGAAGTGAACAAGTGGAAAAGTATTGTGTGTATCAATATACCCAGAAACCTCGTCCAGTGATGACTTGATTTAAATTACATCCATAAAAAATTAGGGAAGTCAATAAATTCAGTGACATATCGATAGCTCTGGTAGTTATTTATACGCCAAAATAAAAAAAAGTAACGTTACATATATTATTTGATCATTCAAGTCCGTTGCTGCTCCCATACGCACTTAGAAGTGATGAGGCAAACCACCTACCAGAGCAGAAGGCCAAGAATTCCATTCGGACCTATCAAACTCACAGATGCGTAACGTGCAAGCAAAGGATCACATGCCCGTGGAGGATAAGGCGTTGCTTTTGGGCTGCCAGTTACCTCTGCCGGCTGGAAAGACGAATAGTGCCATTTCTTCAAATATAAGGTTGTACTTTTTTCAGTTAATTATTAAAAGACGTTTTGTTATTCTGACGATACGTCAACATACCTTTGTGCCGACGACGGTACAGTGTCATTTGTATACGTCAGAGCCGTTTGCGCCGACTGCAATATAGTTCGCGCGTTTGTACGACTCCGCTGAAACGATCCCCTAATTCAATCAATTGTGTGCCGTGATCCCTTGTTCACCATGCGGAAAGAATGAAATCTATGGAGATCGCGCGGAGGACACGGCTGCTGTGCAATCCCGCTGCGGGGGGGGAGGGGGGGCTTACGCTGCACTGCCCCGCGCGTGGCACCTCGCAATGCGTCATGCGCGCGACACACATCACCGCAGATTAGCGCGTGCCTTCGCTGGCTTGCCAGGCTTTTGACGGGCTCTGCGGACGCCTGCGCACGGCGACTGCGCAGAGGACCTGCTCATTTGGGTCCACCCTCTTTTTTAGTTTTTATTTATTGACGTCAAATTTTGGTTCCTGTTGGAATCTGATGTGTCCATTTTAAATACCACAATTATTAGAACTAATAATTCTATTAACATATTTATTTTTTTATTTGGATGAGTAAAAATTAATGAGTATAAATGTTATAGTAAATTTTCATGAGAAATGTTCCATACGATAGTTTG
>JAHLJT010002496.1:0-30027 GCA_031308135.1 Acheta domesticus
TACGTATTGATTTTTTTTTACCAATATCCACCTGTGGAGGCTGTGAAATATTAGGAAAGCTTTTGAAGAGTTGTGCCAAGCAAACTTCCATTCGCCGTCTGCGTCCATGGTCATAAGCAAAGACACAAAACGACAGAGATCCAGACTGTTAGAATGCTCTTGGCATAAGTATCATTAATTATTGAAGAAATTGTCAGCTTTATCTGTAAATGTAACATATGCTGTATCTGGGCGAATATCTACTACTTTTCAGTTGATCTATCTCACTATTCCTGTGAGCAAGAAATTCACGCGTCAAGACACGCGTCGGATCCTGGAGAATGCAATGTCACTGGGTTTTAGAATGCTACCAACCTTGAATATGTGCACTTTAATTGCAGTCAATACGCGCGTATTACTTATTGCTGTAGCCAGCATTGAAGCTGGCGCGCGCGCGGCTGCACGCCGCGCGCGCACGGACCCGCTCGCGCGGAACGCTGGCCAGCGAGCGGGTAAGCCCCGAGGCGAGGGCTAACTCGGGCCGAGCCGCCCCTATTTAGGCGGGAGCAGGCGGCGGTCACGGGGAGTAACACAGCAGCCCGAGCAAAACGGAGTCACAGTCAGGTCGCCGCGAGTCACCGCGGCACAGCGAGGAGAGGACAGCGTGCCCAGGAGCGCCCTCCGTGAGACCGCACCAGGCGTCATGCGGACCGGGCAACACCCGGCGAGACGGAGGGCAGCCTAGGGGCCGTGCTGGAGGCACGGCCGGATAGCGGTCAGGCGCACACGCCGAGAGACCACACCAGGAGTCGTGCGGGACCGGGCAACACCCGGCGGAGACGGAGGGCAGCCTAGGGGCCGTGCTGGAGGCCGCCGGGATAGCGTGTCAGGCGCACACGGCCGAAGACCGCACCAGGAGTCGTGCGGGACCGGGGCAACACCGGCGAGACGGAGGGCAGCCTAGGGGCCGTGCTGGAGGCACGGCCGGAAGAGTGTCCCAGGCGCACACGCCCCGAGAGACCGCACCAGGAGTCGTGCGGGACCGGGCAACACCCGGCGAGGAAGACGGAGGCAGCCTAGGGCCGTGCTGGAGGCACGGCCGGATAGCGTGTCAGGCGCACACGCCGAGAGACCGCACCAGGAGTACGTGCAGGGACCGGGAACACCCGGCGAGACGAGGGCTGCAAGGGCCCGTGAGGAGGCACGGCCGGATAGCGTGTCAGGCGCACACGCCGAGAGAACCGCACCAGGAGTCCGTGCGGGGAAACAGGGCAACACCCGGCGAGACTGAGGGCACCTAGGGGCCGTGCTGGAGGCACGGCCGATAGCGTGTCAGGCGCACACGCCGAGAGACCGCACCAGGAGTCGTGCGGGACCGGCAACACCCGGCGAGACGGAGGCACCTGGGGCCCGTGTGGAGGCACGGCCGGATAGCGTGTCAGGCGCACACGCCGAGAGACGCACCAGGAGTCTGCGGGACCGGGCACACCCGGCGAGGACGGAGGGCTGGCCGCAAGGGCCCGTGCGGGGGACGGCCGGATAAGCGTGTCAGGCGCACACCCGAGAGACCGCACCAGGCGTCGTGCGGGACCGGGCAACACCCGGCGAGACGGAGGGCAGCCTAGGGGCCGTGCTGGAGGCACGGCCGGATAGCGTGTCAGGCGCACACGCCGAGAACCGCACGCACAGGAGTCGTGCGGGACCGGGCAACACCCGGCGAGACGGAGGGCAGCCTAGGGGCCGTGCTGGAGGCACGACCGGATAAGCGTGCCAGGGGCGCACGCGGCGAGACCGCACCAGGAGTAGTGCTGGACAGGGCGACGCACGGAAACGGCGCGTGGGAAGCGCACGCCGTGGAGCCACGCGGGCGGCATGAAACACTGTACTGGTGCTTAGCCACGCACCAGCCAGCACCCGATGAAGAAGTCCCCTGTACTTTGATTGTATGTGTATGTGTGTGTTGTAAAGTGAATAAACAAACTAAGTTAGTCAAGCGAGTACCTTTCATTCGGTCAAACACCTCAACTTTGGGGAACATAACACTTATCTTTTACACTAGCGTGTCACCGCCTTACCATTCCTACCATCGGGGTACTGACGTATGACTCGTGCAATCGTTGTCGATGCACAACTCGCAAACTGGGGACTACCAGTTGCGACAACCTATTGTAGTTATTCAATTAAAACACCACAATTTAGGTCTAGGGTTCGTAATCGACGTTTGATATTAAATGAAAAACAATTACAGTACTGGAATGAACAATGAGAGCATATATTCTTTAAGGTTTCCTTGCATTACATTATTTCTGATTCTTTAACCTTTCACGTTGGTTACAAGTTAACACAATGAATCATTAAACTTTGAAAACAAACAATAATCACATGCATACATTATGCTGGAAAAGAAATAACACAAAAAAAATTCCTTGACACACAAAACATATTCAGAAAAATGTTCACTCTTGAAATATGATTAATTATATCAAATGGATTCAATTCCATCGATAAAACACTGAGGAATTGAATAATCCTTAAACGATTAATTCTTTCTTATCGGGCGATTTCCTTGTCCTGGTTTATCACAATTTCAGTATGTGAGACACTAACAAATTTAACAACAAAATGGAATTACTATCTAGTAAACATATGTACAAAATGAATCTAAAGTATTAAATAAATTACAAATTACGGTTTCATATGACTGCAGTCTATTCTAAATTTAAAACACGACAGTCAAATGAATATACAACAATTTGGTTTTAAAGGAATGTCGTCTACTTCAAATCTAGTATGTTTACTCCACATACATTGCATAAAGCATGCTGTAAAAGTCCATAGACTGAATGTCTCCCCTTTGCAGTTCTAACAGCTGCTCGTAAGTTCGGTTTTGCTTTGACTCACGCTACGACGAAGTTCGTCAACGCTGGCCTACACCCCCAAAGTCGCTAGCGAGCAGAGTCCGTGGTCGGTCGCTCCCTGCTGCGTCTTGCGGTGTCGAAATTCCTCGGCGTCATTATGTCGTGGCGGCGTACGATCAAATACGAGCGTCGATTTCCCAAGTTCAGTATGAAGTCTTAACCAACAAAAAAAGCTGTAGAATGAAATATTGCATTAGTATTTCTAATCCAGATGAACGGCGAAATGTATGTATGAAAATCTCTTTTATTTTCATGCAGTACATTTGTTGTTGCACTTCAAACTTTTCCATGTGTTGCGAACACATATTTTATCATATCAAATGCATATATTCCTTAATTTCAATTATTCAACATTACAATCCATTTAGCTTGTAGAACATATCGAATAGAGAAGAAGTGACCTTTTATAAAGCTTTTCACGCAGAAACTGTAGAGTAGGCTGCTTCTCCAGCAGTATCTCACAATTTTCTTGACTAGTGGTCGCCGACAAAATGACGGAGTTCCTCTTTCTTTAATGCTAAATTCCGTCGCTTGAGGAGAAAATTCTCCTATTGGTCGAACCATTCGGGCGGAAAACTTCCGACCTTTGCGTATTACTGCAGCGCTCTCTCTAGTAACCTGCTGGGGCTGTTCGCTTTTCTAGTTCCACGTTGTAACGACCAGGTGATGGTTACAAGCGAGGCGATCTGCCCTGAGACCGCTCGGCTGAAGATTCTCAAACAATGCACTCTCGTCGCGTCTTAAATGGAAAAGAGTCGGATTTTAAGAAATTGTGACAATGAACGGCGCTTCGTGGAGACGCAGGATCCCGGGGTGTGACGCGTTCTCGCGGTCGCTGGGAAAGCAGTGTGAAAGTTTTGTTCTGTTTTCATGTGAGGAATGAAATAACTTTCCTCTCTGCCGGGTTGTCGGCGGTTTGATCTTCAGCCCACCATATTTAAAATGTATGCTGTTTATTCTTAAATTAGCTCTAAAGAATTGCTATAAATGATTACAATTTCAAGTACGGCACCAAATTGGAATTATTTGATTGCCTATGAGCAAAACTGTTGACTTAACTGGACCATTGACGATTATCTCGTATTATAGTAAATTAAAGTTATATTTTTTATATATCATTAGTTTGTCAGTTATTCTTGTCAAGATTCACGGTCGTCATGTGAAGCCGAGTATTACAAAATTTCATTTTCCCTCCTATGAGAATCTCCGTAAGACGATGCCTCAAAACTACAGCTTCTAACCGTGAATGCAACTTGCTGTATTACGTTTTTGAGTTATGAAAGTTCCAAATGATTTTTAGTACAGTCGTAATGATTATTCAATTACACATATATTTATTCTCACAAGATAAAACACTATCATTTTATTGATTTTTCTCAATCCCACAATTTTAGCTACAGAACCTAACTGGTGTTCAAGACTAGGTTCTGGAATCATTTTTGATAAAAAATTTACCCTTTGATGAATTTTTATCTTGAATATGCAATCAGTTATGATTCTATCTTATCAAAATTTAATAGAAAATTCAAAAGTCGTCCAGCTTTATTTCTGATAAAGTTACCCCTCCCAGAATTCTTGAGACACAGGAACATTCATGTCCGTACTCTCTAAGAAGTAAGAGTGGACTGTCCAATGATAAATAATGAATAATAAAGAATAAGAAAAGAATAAGTTTTATTATCTACAGATTCATGTGAGTATGGAATTTCTTTTACTACGTGCTTGCCTTCAATTTATTTAGTGTAGTGTAATTAAAAATTAATGCAACTTAGTAGAAATTTAAAGCTTTGATATTTGTAATTTTAATTATTTCATCTTGTAGGTTGCGACATTATATTATATTTAAAGGCCTGATGATGGAGACACATAGAGTCTCCGAAACGTTTAAAAAATAAAAAGCAAAGAGAATAAATATATGTGTCATTTTGTAATTTGAATAATCATTACGACTGCCTAAAGATCATTTACAACTTTCATAAACTCAACAATTTGTACAAGAGGCAGTCTATAGTTCAACTTGTATCAAGTTTTCATCGACTTTTAATTCTTTTTGAAAATTGGTAAAGTTATACATGGAATATTATAATAATATATTCAAGTTTATATATTGAATAATAAATTATTAAAGGCAACATTGTAGCTATGAAAATTTAGAAGCTTTGCAACTGTCGAAAGAGAAATAGTTTACTTGTTATTGCGTAGCTAGTTTGAAGCCACGGTTAAGGGAGATTTCTAATCGTCGCAGAACATTCACACAGCGAAACAAAAGGCAATTGTAAGGATCGTTGAGAGTAAATTAATATGGATAGTTAACATCTCTGCGTAATAAAGTAAATCAATGGAATGATACAGGAGACGCGTGGGTGTAGTATTTTCACAGACAGTTCAAGCTGAGAATAAAGCAGAAGTCTTAAATACACATAGTAACTGAAGATGCAATGCAATTTTAAGTTAAAGAAAGTCTTGTCATCAACTATCAAATAACAGTTGAACGTCTTGACTTCTTAAATTATTTCCAAACCACGATCTTACATTTTATGAATCATAAAACGAAGAATTATAGCACGTAAAACTACCTAATCAATTCATCCATAGGATGTCCTCAATAATTAACATTTAAAGTCAACAAGTTACAAGATACAAGATATTACGCTTCATTGAACTCTCATGTTATCACACTAGTGTGGTCATCTCGTATTTAGAGACCGAAACAATATGTAGTACTAGCGGAGCCCGGCAGACATTCTACCCATTATCTCTTCCTTTCTCCTTCCCTCTCCCTTTTCCCGTCTCTCTCTCTCATCGTCTTTCACCCCGCCTCTCTGCTCTCCACCTCTCTTTGTCTCTCTCTCTCTCTCTCTCTCTCTCTCTCTCTCTCTCTCAGATCTCATCCTGTAATTTACGATGTGAGAAACGTTTCTTTGAGGCCTTAGATCACAAAGTTTTAGCTTTTAGTGCCTTAAAACGCTTCGTTTAGGAGTTATTTAACGATAGAGATTCAAAATTCTACCGAGTATAGCGAGTTGCATTTGATAAGAAAATTTAGTTTTTTATTCTACAGCGCCATTTTCCCTCTATTTTAATAGTTATTGTGCTTTTTGAGGTGAGGATGAATAAAACAAAAGAGAGGTAATTAAAATTGGTCCAAGCGTTCTTGAGTTATAAATGGTGTAAACCCGACTTTGTTTTATATATAAGGTGCATTTCCGTATGTATATACATATATATGTATATAAATATATATAAATTATGTATTTTGACCGTATGGTCAAAACACCAGCATTAGGCAAATCACAACGTTTGAAAGTGGCGCGCAGTCAATGAATCGTCGTGGGGTAAATAAAACCGGAGCCGTGAACGAGCGCCTGGAACGAGGGATTGGTCGGTCACATCGAGCGGAAGTCAGTCGGGAGCGAACAGGTAACGAGGGGAGTATGGCGACAGAGGAGTGATGTGATGATGTTATGGAAAAATCGGGAGTAATCGAGGCAATTTGGATCAAATGAAAGAGAAGTGTGACAAACTCAGTGATGAAAATGATTAAGGATTGTCATAAGTGTGTTCGAAAAGACATAATCACGAAATTTGGCTAGAGAAGTGCAACATTGAATGGACACGTGGGCGATACTGCAATTGCGACAAGGTGGTGTGAGAATTAGAACATTAGTGGTGATAGCGATGATTTTTGGGGAGACCAGTGGGACGGAGGGAACACAAAGGAAAGATTAATGTGTTACGGAAATAGATAAATGCAATCGAAAGGGAAAACGATCTTTTATTAATCCTCAACCAGTCGGTGTAGCTGTGCGGGTGCGGGACCGCGTTATGGAGCCCTGCAAGCCGAAACTGGAAACCCGACGTGTGGGAAAAGAAGTTGGCGGCGAGACAACGCCGGTGTGCGAGGACGGACCGTTAGCGACACGTGTGCAGACGCAGAACGACAGCGGCGCCAAGGCCACCTCACGGCAACAGCATCGGGTAGCGGCACGTGGCGTCGCATCGCACGGAAGGCAGCAACAGTGGAAGGCTCAGATAAGTAACGATAGTTATGAATAAGAATGGATGGGGATCGGATATGGGATATGCCGGTTCAGGATGCTCATCGGAGCAATAAAGAAAACAACAGTGTCTGTGATGAGAGCGGATGGCATGTAGTTTCAGAGAGATGGAAGTATCATGAACGGGAATAAGAAATGTAAAAACAATAGGAACAATCAGAGACATATAATGTAAATCGTTTAATTAGTATTCATTAATGATCTGCGATTATTTCAGTAATGTAAATTGTATTATTAATGTAAATTGTTATTCTTAATAAATCCTGTCTCTGTCATTCAAGGCAGTCGCAATACTGCCATCGTGCAGAGAACATGTAGCAGGCTGACGTGCTGTATAATCAATCACGCTGAAAACAATATGAACGAGAGGAAGAGGAAGCCAGAAAGAGGGGAAGAGGAAGTCGGAACGAGGGAAGAGGATATCGGAAGGAGGGGAAGAGGATATCGGAAGGAGGGGAAGAGGAAGTCGGAACGAGGGGAAGAGGAAGTCGGAACGAGGGAAAGAGGGAGTCGGAACGAGGGGAAGAGGAAGTCGGAACGAGGGGAAGAGGAAGTCGGAACGAGGGGAAGAGGAAGTCGGAACGAGGGGAAGAGGGAGTCGGAACGAGGGGAAGAGGGAGTCGGAACGAGGGGAAGAGGAAGTCGGAACGAGGGGAAGAGGAAGTCGGAACGAGGGGAAGAGGGAGTCGGAACGAGGGGAAGAGGGAGTCGGAACGAGGGGAAGAGGGAGTCGGAACGAGGGGAAGAGGGAGTCGGAACGAGGGGAAGAGGGAGTCGGAACGAGGGGAAGAGGGAGTCGGAACGAGGGGAAGAGGGAGTCGGAACGAGGGGAAGAGGAAGTCGGAACGAGGGAAGAGGAAGTCGGAACGAGGGGAAGAGGGAGTCGGAACGAGGGGAAGAGGGAGTCGGAACGAGGGGAAGAGGGAGTCGGAACGAGGGGAAGAGGGAGTCGGAACGAGGGGAAGAGGGAGTCGGAACGAGGGGAAGAGGGAGTCGGAACGAGGGGAAGAGGGAGTCGGAACGAGGGGAAGAGGGAGTCGGAACGAGGGGAAGAGGGAGTCGGAACGAGGGGAAGAGGGAGTCGGAACGAGGGGAAGAGGAAGTCGGAACGAGCGGAAGAGAAAGTCGGAACGAGCAGAAGAAACGGAGAAGACGAGGGCCTAACGGTGCTTCCAGAGCGCCAAGTCTACGGAGTCGCGAGCGCAAGGGGTTGGCGATCGCGAGAAACGCAAGGTCATCCGGAACGCGCTCCGAGGGTTGCAGAAAGGTAACGGGACGTTGAGGGAGAGGGTTTTTTGACACCGAGGTTCGCCGTTCGCGAGCCGTAGGCAAAGCAGTACCGCGACGAATAACAGCGAATTTTATAAAACAGAAACTGTTTGAATACCTGAAATGAAATCGTTCCAAAGCAGAAACTGTTAATTTCACTAGGGAACGAATGCCTTAAGAATTAAATATTATCCCTGCTGTGTTTGATGTAAATAATTTCTTTGATTTTGTTTGATTTTGTGGAAATCCAAAGGAGTAATCAAATATATAACATAATGCTAATTTATTATTAAAATTTCAACAATTTCATTTCATTGCAAAATAGAATATTTTTGTCAACAGTAGCGTTAGTTATTTAAAAGTTTGATTTCAAAACCGTGCACGGAAAATTCATAGTATTGGAAAATTGAGTGATCGCAGTTGATTTAAAGAGTATCATTGTAATTTTGTGTGTATCTTTTTTAGTACAGCTAAAGAAAGTGTACTTGAACAAGTTAATTAAGAATACATTCGACTTTGTTACCTGATTTGTGTGTGTAAGCATTCACCTCTTAAATTTCCTTACCACTGCAGAAGTATCCATTGCCCTGAGAGAAAATACAAGCTCCCAAGAGCATGTAAAATCAGCGTACACCCCTCAGATCTATGTCGGGTTACTTTGTTGGGATTGTACGTTAGTATATATATATATATATTTTGACCGTATTGGTCAAAACACAAAGAATAGGCGCTCCACCACATTCAAAAGTAGCGCGCAGAGTGAGGAACCGCGGCGGAACGGATCGACAGAGTCGTGAACGAGCGCACGGGGTAGTGGGAACTGATCGGTCTGACCGCGCAAAAGCGACAGTTGGCGGTTGAGCAGCATGGCGTGAGGACGGTATGCAATGGTGGTTAGAGAGCGATGCTTTGATGTACAAGAAATCCAGTGTAATCGGGACAACAGGTATTTAAGAAAGAAAAATTGTGATGAACTGTGCAATAAGCGAGTGTAAGGATTGTGGTGAACTTATTTAAGAGAGAATAATTACGAAATTTAATAAAAAAGGGGAGCAGTGCACGGACACGTGGGCGATGCGGGTTAATGATAGTTGGTGCGGCTGTGCTGATGTGTGATTATGCGGTGGAGCTGCTGAGCTGATACGATCAAAGTCATCGTGTGAAGAAAGAAACCGTGGGAAGGCGACGCCGGTGGATTGGAAACGGGCTGCGGTGACACGTGGGCAGACGGAGCATCGCGGGCATCAAGGTTACCTCCCGGCCTCAGGCGGAACGGGCAGCAACGCGTCACGTAGAAATCGACGATCGTAACGATCAGATAAGTAATTCTAATTGTGAACAAATAGAAGGAAAATTAAATGAAACGCCAGTTCAGGATGCTCACTGTGTAGCGTTGAAAGTAATGATGTGCGTAGTAGCATATGAATGGCACGTAGTTTTTCCAAAGGGTTGGAAGTTGCATAAGCGGGAATGATAATGTAATGGTGGGAAGGTTAGAGATGTACAGAATGAACCATAGAATTATGATCAAAGCAATGATGCAAGCTATGTTGGTAATGTAATGATGTCTTATTGTTCTTTTGTTCTAATAAATTCTGTTTATATGATAGTAGGCCTTTGAATCCAGATACTGTAGATTAAAGTAACCCCCTTAAAGAACTCCTGTACCCACACATAAAAAAATTTTATGATATGTGTAACCGTGAGCCAGCAAAGGTAAGTACGGTCACATATTATTGGCGCCCGAAATTCAGGGACAGGGAAAGATTGGTAATTTGTAATGAGATTTGAACAAAATTCAATCCCCATAAGTGCATACTTTAATCAGCCAGGTATCTGAATTAGTTGCATGACTGGAAAAGGCAGAAGACAGTGTAAATTTCTTGATAATGTCAGCATTCCAGTTTTAAATATTTCAAAGAGAGTTTAAGTGCATTAAATATATCAATATTCTCTAACATATTGCAGTGGAATCAGTGAAGTGTTGTTTGAAATAATTTAGTTGAAAATCAAAAGAAATGTTGTATGAGCATTAGTTACAATTCAGAAAATATTTTGATGAGTGTTAAGTGCCAGTTTCTGTATCAAGGTGTTGTGTAAATTAATTCCTTTGCAATCCAGAAAATATCTTGATAAGTATTAAGTGCCAATCTCTGTGTCAAGGTGTTGTTTGAAATAATTCATTTACAATTTAGAAGAGAATTTGATGAATGCTTAGTTTAATTTCATTTGCCAAGGTGTTGTGTGAAATAATTCATTTACAATTTAGAAGAAATTTTGATGAGTATTAAGTGCCAATTTCATATGCCAAGGTGTTGTGTAAATTAATTCCTTTGCAATCCAGAAAATATCTTGATAAGTATTAAGTGCCAATCTCTGTGTCAAGGTGTTGTTTGAAATAATTCATTTACAATTTAGAAGAAATTTTGATGAGTATTAAGTGCCAATTCATATGCCAAGGTGTTGTGTAAATTAATTCCTTTGCAATCCAGAAATATCTTGATAAGTATTAAGTGCCAATTTCTGTGTCAAGGTGTTGTTTGAAATAATTCCTTTACAATTTAGAAAACATTTTGATGAACATAAGTGCAAATCTCTGTGTCAAGGTGTTGTTTGAAATAATTCATTTACAATTTAGAAAACATTTTGATGACTATTGAGTTTAAATAACAAATAGATGGGAATTTTAATTAATGTGTTTTAAGGTAGTGCAGATATTGGAATGTAGTTTTCTTTTTAAGATTGTTATAACGTGGCCAGTAAAAAGGCGCTGAATTCAGTGTAAATACCAGGGTAAGTATTGTAAGGCATTCCTATGTGTATATCATCATACAATACAAGGATAATTTTTATGAAACAAGATCATAATGTATATGTGGCAATGAATAATATGTTAGGGCATAATTATTGGAAAGTGGTATTACAGTGAGTGTGTACATGAGTGTAATTATCAGGGTATAATTTTGTTGAAGAGTCCTTACAGTGTGTATCTAAATAAACACAGTGTGTTAGGGCATGATTTCTGAAGTATTATTACAGTAGGTGTATTCATTGAGTTCAATGAGCAATACATTAGGAACAAAATCCTTCATGTTAGAATATAAATTTGGGTTTTAGGTGCTGCCCAGTGCAGTTGAAGCACTGATTGGACGTGTGTGTAAATGAATATTATGAAGTTATGAGCTATTTTGGAGACATAGTAGCATTAATTATTTGATGAACATTACAATTCAAGTAGTTGCAACTGAATAATATTTATCGAGATTTTTTTATTTAGGTGGATGAAAAAAAAAAATAAGTTGCATTCAGTAATGTGCAGGAAGACTATCTGAGACTGATTCAATGATAATCTAATGAATATTTTGAATTCAGTTGAATTATGTCAATGTGAATTTTGTTACAGATGTCAGTGTAATTACATTTAATTATTTTGTGTGTATTTCTAGGTGTTTTGAGCTTGAGTGCATTTTGTTTGTGAATTGTTCCCAGGTGGATGACGGAGGTCAATAATTTGTTTGATGTGTGTTTTTTTCTTGTATGTGTCTTTGATGAGTTATGTATAGGATCGTAATATATGCGGCATCACTCACATCTAATTCAAAGCAATTCAGATTGTGTTAGGGTCATTTTTGAGAGTAATTAGGATGCCGTTGGTGTGAAGTGAAGTAATTTGTAGTATTCGGTGTATGCCTCTGTGAGCATTCTGAAGTTGGGCAATAGATTTTGGGTGGAATCAAGCGTGTAGGAGGGCGATTAGTCAGAAATAGGTGTAGTAGGGTGCAATTTGGGGGCATAATGGGAAAGCAAACGGGCACAATGATGGGAGAGGAAGAGAAGCGCGAGGACAGAGATCATTATGATGAGGATGATGGAGGTAAATGGGATGAGTCGTTACTAGAAGATTCGGATAGAGCCAGAATGGAGTTATCGGGGGCGAGTGCGTCGACACCAAATCTGGGAATGGTGAAAAGAAACGGAACAGAGGACTTACTGAGCATGCTTCATCAAATCATGGCAGGACAAGAGAAGCTCGAAGAACGGGCACATAGAAGAATGGTTGAGGAACTAGAGAGACAGGAAGAAAGGGCACAAAGAAGAATGGTTGAGGAGCTAGAGAAGCAGGACGAACGGGCACAAAGAAGAATGGTCGAGGAGCAAAGAATCAGGAAGAACGAGAGAAGAGAATAACTGAGGAGCTAGAGAAGCAGGAAGAACGGGCCCAAAGGAGAATGGTTGAGGAGCAAAGAAAATCATTGATGAACTGAAGGAACATAAACAAGAGCAAGTGAGACAAATACAAGAACAATACCAGGTTATAGTGGAGAAGTTCGAGTCATGGGAACAAAGAATAGACGGGCGAGTTCAAGAGATATGCAGTGAACTTAGTCGAAACATTACCACAAAGATGGAAGGACGGATTGAGGCACAGGATAAAGCCATCGAGTCACTGCATGTGCAAGTGAAGGGAGTATCACAAGGGATGGAACGGAAGATAGAAAACTGCAAGAGGGAGTTGGCAGACACGAAGGTAGAATTGAAGGAGTCGGTGGCAGCCTGTAGAAAGGAAGTGCAGAAGGACGTTCGGAAATGTGAGGACGACATCGCGGAATTGCAAATAGAAGTTCAAGAATTAAAAGAGGTTTAAGACGGCGCCAAATGTGGGAGGGGGCCCAGTTAATATAGCAATACCATCCTCATTAAAATTTTCGGGCGACGTAAAAGAGAATCCATACTCGTTCATGAGAGCTGTGGAGCGATACCTAGCGGTTAGTTGTCTCCCTGAGAAGAGTAAGACGCAGGTAATATACCAGATGCTGCAGGATAACGCGAGGACCTGGGCAGACACCATCACACCATTTCCAAATACTGTAACGGAGTTTAAGCAGATGTTTTTTCGAAGATATTGGAGCGAGGATATCCAGCTAAATTTTAAGATGGGTCTCATGAACAGTATGTACAAGCCATCAGGTGGGGGCGGAATGAGAGATTACGCGGCTAGGCGCATCATGGATTTCCGATCGTTATCGCCACCCATGAGCGATCAAGAAATCATGTGCATCCTAATCAGACAATTTCCAACAACTACCCAGAATTTGCTTAGGAGCGCGTGTCATACAGATTTAGAGAAGTTTCAAGACGCATTAGGGAGCTTCGATCTGACGTTTGCTAATGCACCGAAAAACAGAAATGAAGTGAATGTAAATGCAATGATGGTGAGGGCGCTCAAGAGCAAGAGAGGGGAGGAAAGCAAAGCGCTAGAGTTTGGGGTGATCAGAGGGGTGGAGAAAACCAAAGAGGATATGATAGGCAGCAGGAGAGCGAAAGTCGAAGGAACGGCGAGCGGTCGAGACAACCTAATGGAGGAAACGGAGGAGAAGGTTCACGTGGTAACGAAATGAGACCAAATACCAGCGGGACGGGTTACAACCCAAATTTAAACGAAGGGAGTTCGTGTTGACGGGAGACCCCAACACGAACAATCACGGAGTAAGCAACGAGGTTTCCATCAAGTCATTTCAAGTGGTCGATTACGAGGATGAGCCCTGGATCAAGAGAAAAAGCAGCCAGAAGATTCGTCGGAAATGTCCAACCATCATGATATCATGCTTAGGTGAAGAAGTGGAAGCATTGGTTGACACAGGATGTGTGGCGAGCGCGATTTCGGAGGATTATTATGAGAGGTTAGTGGCGACGGGAAAACATGTGGCGGCATTACCGATGACGAGGTCGTATGTAATTGGGGCCACCCAGAAGAGGTCAAGCCCCATTACGAAACAAGTGATGTTAGAAGTATGTATTGGTGGGTATATGTACGAGATGGTTGCGCTGGTGGTGAGGCATTTGTTGTATCCGGTTATATTGGGGATGGATTTCCTGGCGAACAATCGGGCTGTCATAAATCTCGAAAAGGGGCACATCATTGTAAACGGAGACGAGATGTGGATTGATACAGGAGGCGAGGAGGACGAAGAATACAATATTAGCGCGGGAGTAATAAGTGGTGAAAGCGTGGAGGAGTGGATAGAGCAACAAGCTGACGGAGCTGAGATGTTGGATGATAGGGGTAAAATCGAGTTGAAGGAATTGCTATTAGAGAACAAGAAAATATTTATGAAAAACGGTGAACCTATTAAGGAGTACGAATTTAGGATACAATTAACAGACTATACACCATTCAGGGAGAGGAACTATCCCATACCTGCAGCCTATCGAAAAGAAGTAGCGGAATTGATCAGAGAGATGACGGAAGAAGGGATCATAAAGAGGGCGTCCACATCTTACACCAGTCCGATAGTCATCGTTAAGAAGAAGGACGGAGGACTTCGGATTTGCTTAGACGCGAGAAGACTGAATGCTGTGACCTTGCCATACCGAGACGCCTCCTCCGGAAGTGGAGGGAATTCTGAGAGGATTCGGAGGGTGCGAGGTGTTCTCGTGCACGGACTTCAGTAGGGCCTATTGGCAAATGAAAATCGCTGAGGAAGACCAACAGTACACGGGATTCATGGTGGAAGGAATATGCTACGTCTTCAGAAGAGTACCATTTGGTCTGCGAAACAGCGGGGCAGCACTGGTTCAGTGCATTGACAGGATAATAGGGGGTCGACTACAGGACAGAGTGACAGTTTACGTTGATGATGTTGTGATTAAATCCAAATCCATTTCCGAGCATCTTCGAGATTTACGAGAGTTGTTCGGCATACTGAAGGAAAACAATTTGGTGTTGAACATCAAGAAGTCGAGATGGGCTACGAGGACTATCCATTTTCTGGGGTACGAGATCACGACAGAGGGCATTGGTATGAAGCAGGACACGATTCGGGAGATACAACAAATTCCGGCGCCCAAGAATGTCAGACAAGTTCGGCGGCTGATTGGCACTTGTAATTATTATGCTCGGTTCTGCCCTAACTTCGCTATGATAATGTCACCGTTTTATAAGCTGTTGCAAAAAGGGAAGAGATGGAAGTGGGATGATTCCCATGAGGAGGCATTTAATGAAATCAAGGCCATGTTTTACAGGCATTGTGTGGTAGCACACCCTGACTTTAGCAAAACGTGCATACTACAAACTGACAGTAGCGACTTCGGAATGGGGCGTACTGTATCAGGAGGTGGAAGGAAGAGAGAAAATCATCGCAATCATTAGTCGGGTGCTCAAAGGCCCAGAGATTCGGTACACCACGACTGAAAAAGAAGCGGGGGCTATTGTATGGGCTATTACCAAATTAAGACCTTATTTGATGGGTAGGCACTTCATTGTGCGCACAGATCATAAGGCCCTGACGATTTTGAACAGATGCCATACACAGAATGATCGATTGTATAGATGGACCTTGTATCTGCAGCAATTTTCATTTGATGTAGAACACTGTAAAGGGGAGTTAAACTACTTACCCGACCTACTGAGCAGGAAGACTCCCAAGGGAAACGAGGCTTACGCTAACGAAAGGCAGTTTCAAGTGGCAGCGATAGACCTTGGAGTGACGGACGCGCCGCTAGTCGATTGGGAAGACCTAATTGCGCTACAGGAACAAGATCCTGACATTAGTAAGGTAAAGTCTTACAAAGAGGGGAGAATGTCACGGGAAGACCCGGATTACGAGGAAATGGAGGAGAAGCAAGATGAATGGAAGTTAACCCAGGGAGTGGTGACCAGGAGAGTGACAAGAAACACAGAAATATTTAGGTTGTGGATACCTAAGAGTATCACGGAGCAATTGATTAAGCATGTTCATACGTCCATGGCACATTTCGGAGCGGAGAAAATTACGAAGGTAATACAAGAACTATGTTACTGGAGGGGAATGGCCCGGCAAATTAGAAAGGTCGTGAGTCAATGCAACTTATGTCAGAAGGCGAAGTACCCAAACAAGAGCTTTGCAGGACCCATGCAATCAATAATTCCGCTTGGGAAAAATGACATAGCAGCCGTGGATATTTACGGACCACTGCCGAAAACCAGAAATGGAAACCAGCACATATTTGTAACTATTGACGTATTTTCGAAATTCGTCCAAATTTACCCCATAAAGAGAACGAATGCTCAAACTTGTCTGAGGAAGTTAAAGATATTTTTTGACGTAGCAGGACCATACCAAAGAATACTGTCAGATCATGGAACCATGTTTACCAGCCGACAGTGGCAGCAAACATTGATGGGACTTGGAACAAAACCAGTATTTACATCAATCCGACATCCACAATCAAATCCGGCGGAACGGGTCATGAGGGAATTATCTAGAATGTTCAGAACATATTGCCACGAGCAGCACGACAGATGGGGAGAGCTAATACCGGAGATTAATAGGTGGTTGCCGTCCATTCCACACGATAGCACGGGTATTACACCGTACGAGGCACATTTTGGACGTAGACCACCCCACGTCTTATACGCACTTGACAGAGAAGAGGTATTCCAAAGACCGCAGGAGCCATCACAGGAAACAGTCCGCGAGAATTTAGTCAAAATGAGCGAAGTACGACTAGCAAAAATGAAGAAAACGCCATACGAATTCAAGGTGGGACAAAAGGTGTTGGTTAGGGTACCTAGAGTATCAAATCCCAAACTAAAAACTTATTCGAAGTTCTTCCTCCTTTATGAAGGACCATATGAGATAAAGGCAATTAAAGCTCCAAATGTGGCGGAACTAATGAATGAGCGGGGAGAAACAGTCGAACAATACAACTTTTACAACTTGAAGGCATACCATGAGGGACAAGATCAAAACTAAAGGAGAACCCTGGAAGCAATGGATTAGAAGATTATTTTTCACTGTGTAAAAAAAAATCTTGATAACGTGGGGGGTTATTTGACCGTATTGGTCAAAACACAAAGAATAGGCGCTCCACCACATTCAAAAGTAGCGCGCAGAGTGAGGAACCGCGGCGGAACGGATCGACAGAGTCGTGAACGAGCGCACGGGGTAGTGGGAACTGATCGGTCTGACCGCGCAAAAGCGACAGTTGGCGGTTGAGCAGCATGGCGTGAGGACGGTATGCAATGGTGGTTAGAGAGCGATGCTTTGATGTACAAGAAATCCAGTGTAATCGGGACAACAGGTATTTAAGAAAGAAAAATTGTGATGAACTGTGCAATAAGCGAGTGTAAGGATTGTGGTGAACTTATTTAAGAGAGAATAATTACGAAATTTAATAAAAAAGGGGAGCAGTGCACGGACACGTGGGCGATGCGGGTTAATGATAGTTGGTGCGGCTGTGCTGATGTGTGATTATGCGGTGGAGCTGCTGAGCTGATACGATCAAAGTCATCGTGTGAAGAAAGAAACCGTGGGAAGGCGACGCCGGTGGATTGGAAACGGGCTGCGGTGACACGTGGGCAGACGGAGCATCGCGGGCATCAAGGTTACCTCCCGGCCTCAGGCGGAACGGGCAGCAACGCGTCACGTAGAAATCGACGATCGTAACGATCAGATAAGTAATTCTAATTGTGAACAAATAGAAGGAAAATTAAATGAAACGCCAGTTCAGGATGCTCACTGTGTAGCGTTGAAAGTAATGATGTGCGTAGTAGCATATGAATGGCACGTAGTTTTTCCAAAGGGTTGGAAGTTGCATAAGCGGGAATGATAATGTAATGGTGGGAAGGTTAGAGATGTACAGAATGAACCATAGAATTATGATCAAAGCAATGATGCAAGCTATGTTGGTAATGTAATGATGTCTTATTGTTCTTTTGTTCTAATAAATTCTGTTTATATGATAGTAGGCCTTTGAATCCAGATACTGTAGATTAAAGTAACCCCCTTAAAGAACTCCTGTACCCACACATAAAAAATTTTATGATATGTGTAACCGTGAGCCAGCAAAGGTAAGTACGGTCACATATTATATATATATATATATATATATATATATATATATATATATATATACAGGGTGTCCAGAAGCTCCCGTTACAAAAAAATACCACAAATTCTGTGATGCCAAACATGAAGAATGGCAGGTCCAGTTTTTCCGAAAAAAATTTTGTCTTTGAGAAAATTGAGTTTAAAAATCACTTCCGGGGAGCGAAATTCAAACCGGCCGCAACGACACTGCAGACTGCGCGGAGCATCCTTCCCCACCTTCTGCGCGGAGCATTTCCTCGTTTCTCCGCGTAAACGGTGAAACAGTCGAGTAATATTCTGGAAAGCATCGCGTTGCTTACACTAGAATACTTAATAGTATCAAGTATTTGCAGGTTCTATTCAATAAATATTTTAAATGTACGTACAGAATATCGAGTTTTGTTCAAAATAATAGCCACAGTACACGGCGGCGTAAACATAAATTATGAACACGATCCAACATTTATGAAAAAGATTGAATCTCCTGGAAAGCTCGAATTGTTATTTTTAGCACATATTAATATGAGCTAGTGCTTTAGGCTTAAGATTGCCACGTAATGATAGTCTCCTGAAGATTATTCTAAATATAGTGATATAATAAAAGCGTTTCAGAAATTAAATATTCATTTCCTGAATTTCCGTTCCATGAAAATATTGAGTTTATCTCTGGGCGCGGAATTTGAATTGATACGTTTTACAGCCACTTTGTGGTGATGCAGACCGAACAGTACATTGAAGAATCTTTGTAGGGGCACGTAGGCCATTAACCTAATCCACAGGTCAATATCAAACGAGATAAAATAGCGTCGCCACATTTGAATGCAACAATGAATACAAAATACAAAACTAGTATATTACTGGTGTGAAAGGGTAAAAGACGGAGAAAAACTGTGATGTTGCATTGCGTGATGTACAAATACTTCTAGCAGGCAAAAGTTTGACCGTGGTTCACTGAGGTTACCGGCCCTCTGCCATTCGCAACTCGTATTATGGTCGGTGTCCTTGCATTTGTCACTTGCTAGGCCGCGTCACATCGTGGTTTATATCGTACGGCGAACCTCCTATCGCCGGCTAGTGATTCGCCCTTCAGCCGCATGTCAGTTTTGCCTCAAAACAACAGATTGCGCAGTTCGAAACCCGGCCCGCACAGTGGTCATGGCTGAAAAAGCACCTGTACGGAGTCATCTTTCCCCTTCTCTCCCCTCCGCACCACCCCCAGCGTCCCGCCGCCGGCGGCGTATACTAAAAGCTAAGCGCCGTCAAGGCAAATTAATAGAAATATCGAGTTTGAGTGCGAGAGGCCAGAGTAAGTACGTTTTCAATTAATGAGTACTTTGACATGTACTTAGTCTTCGGCGAGTGCCAGAGCAACGCTCGTGCGGCAATTCGAGTGTACGCCGAGAGATACCCTAGCAGAAGACACCCTTCCCACTGCGTTTTTCTGCGCCTCGACGCAAGAATACGTGCGTCGGGGTCAGTTTTACCGGGCGGAAGTGTCGATGCAGGTGTGTCTTGCTCATCTGTCGCTACAGAGGAAGCAGTATTGGAACATTTCGAACAGGAGCCTTCGAGCAGTGTGCGAAATTTTGCGCGAATGGGTTGTTTATATTAAATTTATAAAAAACTAAAAGAATTCAATTTTCAATGTGAAAATAATTTTATGTATTATCAGATATGTTTTGGAAAAAAAATAAATAGAGCAATAGAGTTGCAGTTATGATTTAATTTGCATATTGTTTATGTTTATTCCTGTTTTCCATAAAATATTCTTTTGAGATATAAATCCCTCATAACTTATGAGTAAATAATCAACATAAAACTATGTAAAATGCGTCAAAAAATAACCAACATAAAACTATGTAATTATTAGGGTGTTTTTATGTAAAATCTACAAAAATTATCCAATTAATATTTTTCAGTTCAAAAAAGTATGCAATTATTAAATGGAAATGTTATAAATTGATTAATTTTTTAAACAAATTAAAATATTGAACATGCAGAGATATAACTGAAAGATTTAGGACATGCATGTAAAGTATTTCTAATTAATTTAAAGTAGCAAAATATGCATGTTCTAAAATATTTAAGTAGTAAGGATACTGATTCTGCATTAAAATAAATTAAAATAAATTGAAAAAATTAAATAATTCAAAAGAAGGTTTCGGGTGAAAAATTGATTATATTGAATAAGTTTTTTTTCCTCTTTGTCGATTTTTGTTTTACATTATGAAAATATAAAAGAAAAATATTGAAAATTAAAACAAATGGTTTCACGAAGTAATTCCAAGATTTGGGAGAAGACATGCTCTCATCTTGCAATGACCATTCTACCCATAGAATGGTAGAATGGTCATTCAACTTCGAGAAATGGATAGTCGAGGCCGCTTGCCTTAACTTCGATGTTCCACGTAGAACAGTCAGCATATTTTGCAAAAGCATTTATTTCGGAATGCTTTTGCTGCGGCAGCATGAAGTGCTCTTACTGTACCACATATTACTTAAGCTAAAATAATATTTGACGGGTGGTATTGAAGTTCATGGATCTTTTACGGCACGAACAGATACTTTTATTTAGGAATTATTTGCAATATTTTTGAGGGGGGAAATATTGATATCCATCAATTAGGGCTACATCTTAGATAAACCGTCCAGCGATTATTAAGAAGTTTAAAGCTCGCGATCTTTAGTTTGATAATTCAGAAAATCACAGACGGGAGAATCAATTCAAATTCCCAAGATAATCAATAAACTCAGTATTTTCATTACCGAATATTTTATCTCCTAATTGCTCCTTAGTGTATCACGATATTTAGAATAATCTACAGGAGACTATCATTTACGTGGCAATCTTAAGCCTAAAGCACTAGTTCATATTAATATGTGCTAAAAATAACAATTCGAGCTTTCCAGGAGATTCAATCTTTTTCATAAATGTTGGATCGTGTTCATAATTTATGTTTACGCCGCCGTGTACTGTGGCTATTATTTTGAACAAAACTCGATATTCTGTACGTACATTTAAAATATTTATTGAATAGAACCTGCAAATACTTGATACTATTAAGTATTCTAGTGTAAGCAACGCGATGCTTTCCAGAATATTACTCGACTGTTTCACCGTTTACGCGGAGAAACGAGGAAATGCTCCGCGCAGAAGGTGGGGAAGGATGCTCCGCGCAGTCTGCAGTGTCGTTGCGGCCGGTTTGAATTTCGCTCCCCGGAAGTGATTTTTAAACTCAATTTTCTCAAAGACAAAATTTTTTTCGGAAAAACTGGACCTGCCATTCTTCATGTTTGGCATCACAGAATTTGTGGTATTTTTTGTAACGGGAGCTTCTGGACACCCTGTATATATATATATATATTGATAAATAATGAATGAATTAAATTAATTTAATTTGCTAGCTCAGTTTATTTTGGGTTCTATACGATGACACCACGCTTACCTGCAGGCTGGTTGTCACCGGGTTGCCCTCTATACAGCCTGAAGTCCAAAATTATTTCTATTACAAGGAATTGCGTATAATTTGGCACAACAATAATTTCATTTATTAATATGATTTGAATATTTTTTAACAATATAAATTCTATTGATTGCATGCATCTATTAAGAACGGTACCGAATTGTCTAGGCGGTGTGAAATGAGGCCCCGCAGTTCATATCACCCTTGGCTTCGGCGCCGAAAATCCGTCTTCGCGCCGGTCGTCGCCGAAGTCATCTGCTTCTCTCTTGATGTTTTAATTTACTCCTTGCAAGAATTGTTCCACCACGGTTCCAAATTCTATTCTCCCTATACATATAACACGGCGATGTCCCACTTAAATTACACAGTCCACCTTCGCGCAGCTACCACCACGATGCCTCTCAACAAAACCAAACTTTAGTTCAGAGTCCCCTCCTTCACCTAAACAAACATTCGTTACTTAGTAACCGCTTCGCACCGTCCAGATTAAAGCGTGGTGATCGTTTTCTTGTAATAATTTGTATATTACAATATATATATATATATATACATATATATATACATATATATATACATATATATATATATATATATATATATATATTAGTGATGTTTACAGCTCTATGTTGTCCGATTATCGCATCCAAAGCGTCATTTTGTTTTGTCATGCCAAGAGTGTTGTAACATATCTCTTCTTACCGTTGCCACTGTTACACCATCCTTCCATTTCACTTTTGGACATCCTCTTTTCCTCCGTCTTGCTTGTGTCCAGTTATCAACCTTTTTGGGCAGTCTTTCTGAATCCATCCTTTGTAAGTGGCCGTACGATAACAATCTTTTCTTTTCAACAACATCACTTATAAAGATCCTTCTATATTTATTCGCATTTTTATAGTCTCTGTCTTTACATGATCAAGCAGCGTGACTTCTGAGCAGCTATATTCTCCCAAAACTGTTTTCAACACTATTAATTCTCTTTTCAGACCTTGGTTTAGTACCCAAACTTCAGAGTCATATGTTACTGTGCTCTCCACCAAAGATTTAAACAACAAATATTTGATCAGAAATAAATCTTCAAATAAGGTCATGCTTAATTGTTTGAAAATACGGGTAGTTTTCTATAATTTTGTGACAAACATAATAGTTCGCTGCAAAATTTCCTGCACTTCAGACAGCTCGATGCGTCGTAAATTAGAATTTGCAATTTTGTATATTATTTCTTTGTTCGTTTCTTACATTCGATCTTTGGTTATACATTTACACATTAATATTTTAGAAATTATTTATTTTGAAATATTTGAAATAAAAATTGCTAGCTCACAGGGAACACCGATAATGCAGGGAATGCAACAATTTGTAATGAGTAGAGTATGTTTTGGCTGGTTTTAGAATACTCTTCTCTAATCATAGCCCTATGAAATGCATTTCTATATTGTCCAGGGTATCAGGATTCTTTTTCCAAAACATGTTTACAAAGCGTTTGTATATTTTTTGCAGTTGTAGAATTCACATAATTTTGGCAACACTGGGATGGAAACAGACTCGCTTCTTGGTTGAATTGGACGTTTTCAAATAATAGCTAAGATGTTAGTAGCGTAGAAAGTGCAATATTTCAATACTACGTAGCTGTTTCCAATAACGCGAGAAAGTATGTGCTGTTTTAGCACCACTAGTTTACTAACTTATTTTACTTTCTTGCATACTGCTTACACAGAAAATTGTAAGGGTAAAATACGCATCGGAATACACCAAATACCTTACACTGAATTCAATGGCAGAAATATATTTTCATTGAAAGTTTTGAATAAAAAAAATCTCTTCGTCACACTTCGTTGATTTACGAGATAAAGAGATATTTGAATTGTAAAAAAGGCAGAAATTGTGACATAATCTTACATAACAACATAATATTGCGAGGAAATATGTCCTTTTGTAGCATCTCTGGTTTTGAGTTGATGAATGTATGTTAATATTTCGGAGTTGTTTTTCTTGAATAACGAACATCTAACGACATTTGCGGCATTATCCATTCATGTAAAATCACTAACAAGGACAATATACCAGAGTTTGGCATTTGCCTTTTAAGGATCTGACAAATGTACTAGGAGTTTGTTTTTCTGAATACCTTACGAATATACCTTTCTTTACAGATATATGAATCATGAATTGAGAGAAATACGGATTGGTGTTAAATTTAGGTGACAATCAATTATAGCAGCCCACAAACAAAATTTAAAACTTCAGCTTATGTTTAGACAATATTAATAAAATCATATCAGCACCGGTGAGCTTTACCTGGGTCGACGTGTTTGCTAGAACGAGTTACAGAGAGTCTGAGAATATCTGCATAGTGCACTTATTGTGACAGCTGTTGGCATCGCCTCTGTTGATGTTGGAGCTAGAAGTTTACAAACAGGGTAACAGAAGCACTTACCAGTAATGCAAGTAGCAAGAGGACGGATGCGACTGTGTTCATGAATGCTAGAGGATGTGTGTCAGAGTTCAGCGCTGATTGCAGAACGCAGCAAAGGCGAACGTTACACACAAGAGCTCAAGGATGCAGAATTACAGGGATCCATTGAAGACAGACTCTCAGCAGTTCTTTTAAAATTACCCTTGTCGATTTCCTGCACACGACACCAGCAGGAAGTCCTATATTCGTTTTTATTACACAAAATAATATGGGGATTTAAGCAATTATCCTCAATGTCATATTCTTTTTATGCTTTAGAAAATTCACTCCCAAAATAGAGAACTAATCTAATTTAAAAATACATTACAAATATACAAACTGATAAATATTATACGGAGAAACAAATTGTATTAATAAAGAAATATCTAACTTCAATATTGCAGTGTAGGACAGACTCGAAAGGTTTTGAAGTCATATAACTCAAAATTACGCAACCGAACTAATGTTTTGGAAGAGTTTACCCACATAAAATTATTGATACAATATTGCGAGATAAATAGAACTAACAAATACATTTTTAATGAACGTTTAATGAATCTGTAGGAGATTGTCGAAAAATATTTTAAATTTTACAATTAACAAAATTCAGAAGGCTTTAATGAACTATGTCTTATTCCCTAAAGAATTTCATTCTATTCGAAAAAAATTTCAAGAAACTTAAATCGGTTTTGAGAAAATCTTGACTACGAATTTGTCCTTTTTTGCGCACGTTCGTAAACACAGAATAATAGTTTATGTAAAACTGCGGAAAATAAATGTCGAGACATGGAGGAATACATTCAAAATTTCAACGAAAAGAAACGTTTTGGGATTCTCTCATGCCGAAAAAGGTTTTTTCTGAAAACATCTCTAGTCTGGTTGTCCGTCTGTCGTTCCCTGTCAAACTGTCAGTCTGCGTTTGTCTACTTGCCCGTCCGTCTGTTTGTCTACCAGCCCGCAGGTCTGCCGTCTACCTATATGGTCGTCTGTCCACATGGCCTTTCCAGTGATTTTGAAGTTTGGATAGTCTCTCGCCAGACACAGAGCTGAGCGGACATGTATTCCTAAGCGCTCTACCTATTGCAGGATGGTGTCGACAGAGTGGCGGTGGCGGTGAAGTGAATCGTTTTTACCGATTTTTCACATACTTGTGTGTAGTATTTTTGGACAGTTTGACGTGAGTTTTACCTGTGTAAATGTTAGGAGTGTGTGGGATGGACGATGAATTGAGATATCTGTATTTTTTTTATTTCTTCGTTTGGTGATGTAAACAAGAATGGCCGACAATGGAATAGACGACGATATCGAGACGGCCTTGAGCAAACCTATAAATGTTACTGAAATTAGCAAGAACTTAAGAAATGACCTAAAAGATGATATTATACATTCGGTGAATTTGCTGCGAGCTACAATTGTTAAATTGGGTTGAACCAGGGTTTAGGGTGGCACGGTTCATTTGGTTCCTTTTGTGAATCACTTACTCTCGTGAATCGCCCGCCACGGTTCACTTACGGTTCACTTCAGAGGTGGCGATAAATAATAAGTGACTTATCTTCGGGTTGATTAGCTTTGATGGGTTAAAGCATAAATATACAAGAAATGACCAATTTCATATTTACGAAAAATTTCTTCTTCATCACGACACTTTTAAAACAACTTCACTTTACATTGAAAATTGCACTTCACTACACTTTTTTTGTTGAATTAAACTTGTTTCTAAGCTGATTTCATTGCTGTTTGAACTCAAATATTAGTATAGAAATGTTTTTAGATTTTAAAAAGCTTCTCGTAATGTCACTTTCAGTTGTTTCCATAACAACAAAATTATTTACTGGCACTATTTAATGCAATTAGAAAGTGTTCGCACGAAAAGTTATTTTCTTAGTGGAATTGTGTGTTTTATAGCATTTCAAGACCTCTTTGAATAGATTTTGTACGTCTACCGTGATGGAAGGAGTGAACGCAGGATTTTTTTATGAATTGCGCCGAGCGGGAAGTTTAAATGTTATTCAGTGGTGTCAGAAAGTGGGATTGCGAGCGTCTCGACGTGTGTCACGTATGTACAGGAGAAAAGTGGTATTTCGGGTTTTTTTCGTATTTCAAGACATCTTTTAATAGATTTTGTGTGTCTACCGTGATGGAAGATGTAAATGCAGGATTTATTTATGATTAACATATTATGTAGTATTTGCTTTAAAAAGTAGTCGAGTTTGTTTTTAGTATTAAAATGGAGGATTTGAGAGGTGATAGCCCCCCAATAAAAAAGGTTAAAAGTAGCATGTGTTTATGGAATATGGAATACATCGCATTATTGTGCCGAGCTGGCCCAGTGTGCGCGTCCATGAGGACGTGAGCTGGGCAGTGCAAACGCGTAAGGCGTCGATACCATTTGTACAGGAGGCGAAAGCCAGCGGAATAAAGGCGTCCATTCGTTTCGACAAGCTTGTCGTGTCGGGGCGTATCTTCGTCTTAGGCGAGCTATCAGACTGTCCTCGGGCGTGGGAAGGGGTGGAGCGGCGGGGCCCCATGAATTCGGAGAGGGGGCAAAACCCCAGGAGGGCGGACGCCCCCTCCGTGCAATCGAGCGCCTCTTCGCGGCGTCCCCAGTCCGCGCCTGCGACCATGGCCGCGGCGACAACGCGTTCTGGGGTGGTGCGGTGACCGCTGGCCCCGCGGCTTCGCGGCGGAGGCGTTCTCCTTCGCGGTCGCGCAGGAGGTCTCGTTCGCGTTCCCGGCGGAGCTCGTCTCGCTCGTCGAGGTCCGGACAGATCGCGGCAAACAGCTTGGAGCGGCCGTTTTCGAGGGCGATGACTGCGTCAACTCGCAGCAGCAGGAAACCCGCGGTGAGCCGGAATTCAGCAGTTCTCCGAATAGGATGTTGGAGTATCAAACGTCTAGGTTCTGAGCTCGAAAATCATGACTTCCAGAGCTACATAAATACGTTTGACGTAATAGGTCTTGTTGAAACTTGGTGGAAGGAGGGTGAGACTTTAAATGTACCTGTTTTTTCAGCCGTATGCAAAAATAAAAAAAATGCAGAGGGGAAACAGGTCGGTACCCAACCATTGTGACGAAGAGGGGGAGCGGAGAAGCTTAAAAATATGTTACCTGAGATATGACATGACTTAAACTTGGATTACAAACAGCATTAGAGGAAATATTAAAAATTAACAAATAATATATATGAAGACTGAAATTAAATACAAGAAAAACAGTCTGTGTTGGCAATCAACATTGCATTATTTTTTATCTGAAGAGTTTCATTAGACAGAGTCATAATGACATGTAAACAAATTCAACGTAAGTATTGAGTTCCAAAACCAATCTAGAACTAGTGGTGCTACAGAATGGCACGGACTTTCCCGTATTAGTTTTCTATTTCCTTGGGTCTTCGCTAGCCATTCGGAATTGCCACATACTCTTTCTTGCCAGCTACCATCTATCACGGCCAAAAGTACATATTTTGGGTAATTTTCTTAATTTTTCGGTTTCCTATTGGTAGAACGAAAATATTAATTTTAGAATATTAAAGAACATAAAAACCTGGTCGTAAATGGCAATTTTCGTTTAAAAATTATGTGCCATTTGAAAGAAATTGCATTTTAGCGCTACTAAAAATGCGATATTTGAAGCACATTTTCACAGAAAATGTTTGAGTTCTCAAAATACTTTATTTGAAGTTATTTGAAGCACTTACACTCACAAATATAATAATGTTTACAATTGCTGGTAATGTGAATATTAAAGAGTACATTTTTTTCAATTTTCTTAATTTTTGGTTTCCTATTGGTAGAACTCAAAATAAATTTTAGAATATTAAAGAACACAATTAGCACTATCCGATGGCAATTTTCTTTTAAAAATTATGTGCCGTTTAAGAGAAAATGGCGTTTTAGCATTACTAAAAATGCGAAATTTGAAGCTCATTTTCACAGAAAATTTTTGAGTTTTCAAAATACTTTATTTGAAGTTATTTGAAGCACTTACACTCACAAATATAATAATCTTTACAAATTGCTGGTAATGTGCATATTAAAGATGTGAGAGATCTTTCAAAAAAATTACATTTATGTAATTTTTGAAAAAAAAAAACCTCAAAATAAACTTTACGCATACTAAAGAGTGTAATTAGCACTATCCGTTACAAAAGTTTCAAGAAAAAATTTGCAGCCATATATGAGAAAATGGCGTTTGAGCGTTTCTGAAAATGCGAAATTTGAGCTACTTTTCACAGAAAACGGTTGTGTTTTCGAGAAACTTTACTTGACATTATTTAAAGCACATGTACTCGTAAATATAATAATGTGAAAAAATCGCCGCTAATGTAAATATTAACGACGTGAGAGACAAGTAAAAAAATTACATTTTTGTAATTTTTGAAAAAACAAACCGATAGAGCAATATGGCTTTTTGTCATCTGATAGAGTACATTTACCACTATCCCTACCAAAAGTTTAAAGAAAAAATTTGGAGCCGTTTTTGAGAAAATCTTGTTTTTGTAATTTTTTAAAATTGCACATATTGCACGCAATATTGCACGAAAACTACTAAAATTTTGAAAAACATTTACATGACCTTTATGAAAGAACTCAATATGCAGAACAAATTTTATTTGAAGAAAAAATCTCTATCTTCAATTTTGTAGTTGGAGAAAGACGCCGAAAAAATTCAAACTTTCACAATTTTCGAAAATTCAGAGTTATCCGTGAAAATCGGACCTATGCCATGTTAATAAGTGTATTTTACTCTATTCATACAAGAAATTTAAAGAAAAAATTTGGAGCCGTTTTTGAGAAAATTTTGAAAATCCCCGGGGGCTTCATATAAAGTACCCCCAAATTTTGAAGAATCTTTTTCAAAATCTCAAAGCTTCGACTAGAATCAGATCGACCGGGGAATATCCATTTTGGAAGAAATCGTACGTATGGTTTAGGCGCTAGCAGTGTTCACAGACGGACAGACGGACAGACGGACGGACGGACAGACGGCCGGACGGAGTTTTCGGACGGACAGACGGTCGGACGGACACCACGGAGGGATTTTTTTCTTACGGCAACGGGTTTTACCACTTACGGCCGGCCGGCAACATACTTTCCGCCAAACGGCCATCACGGACATTACGTACGTTCGGATACTACGATATCACTCCGTGTATACGTACGTATACGGGAAAGACGTTTTCCTTTCAATTGGTTTTTGGATATCAAGGTTCCATAAAATAGGGTTTCTGGCTACACCACGTGTTAGGGATTTTTTTTCTTAATTTAGCAACTGGTTTTATCCGCTTTTTCGTTATCACGGCCGGCAATGAATTTTTTCCGTCGAAAATTGGCAATTTTTTCGCGCAGCATTACTTAACTTTCCCTATACTACGTAGATCCCTCCTTGTATACGTATGTATACGGGAAAGTAAAAATAATTCCGTTCTGTCTCTAAAACTTCCACATTTGAAAAATTGATGGAATGACCATTCACCAGCAGGTGTACTGTATTGAATTATAACGATCTGAAATCTCATTAATACTGAGCATGTGCTGAGATACTCGTGTCTTTAACTTTTTCTTCGTTTGCCCAATGTATGATTTTGAACATTTTTGACAATTTATCTGATATACAATATTCTGAAGGCCCATTTTATCCCTCCGATATTTTAGGTTAATAAAAATAGACTTTTTATTACACATTCTTTTTATCAACTTAATGTCAAAATTGTGTTTCAGCTCATCTTTCAACTTTTTGGAATATGTGGGATAAAGGGCAAACAAATGTATTTATTACCTTCATTAGACATAACCCCACTAATAGTTAATACGCTGATCCTGGAAGTTAATACTTTTTAATCTCAATTTAATCAACTTAATAAACTTAACAGCTGAACAACTTAACAACTCAATCAACATAATTATTCAATCTCAAGATATCAGAAATTGTGTGTAAATTGGACATATGAAATGAGAGGAATGACAATTTAATGACCCTACCGACTAAATTCATAATAACATATGTTTTTACCTTCCAAGTAGGATGACATGACAT
>JAHLJT010002498.1:0-29493 GCA_031308135.1 Acheta domesticus
CTATAAGAAAAATACTTAGAAAATTTGAAGGAGTTGGTTTCGAACGCCATACCATTGATTGCTAAGCGAGTGCCTTAGTAATTGCGGCTACGCTTCTACTTGGCAGATTCCGATGGTATGAAACTTATATATCACAATATTTGTGTTCTATTAGAAAAAATGCTTAGAAATTTGAAGGAGTTGGGTTTCGAACGCCATACCCATTGATTGCTAAGCGAGCGCCTTAGTAATTGCGCTACGCTTCTACTTGGCAGATTCCGATGGTATGAAACTTATATATCACAATATTTGTGTTCTTATTAGAAAAAATGCTTAGAATTTGAAGGAGTTGGGTTTCGAACGCCATACCCATTGATTGCTAAGCGAGCGCCTTAGTAATTGCGCTACGCTTCTACTTGGCAAGATTCCGATGGTATGAACTTATATATCACAATATTTGTGTTCTTATTAGAAAAATGCTTAGAAATTTGAAGGAGTTGGGTTTCGAACGCCATACCCATTGATTGCTAAGCGAGCGCCTTAGTAATTGCGCTACGCTTCTACTTGGCAGATTCCGATGGTATGAAACTTATATATCACAATATTTGTGTTCTTATTAGAAAAAATGCTTAGAAATTTGAAGGAGTTGGGTTTCGAACGCCATACCCATTGATTGCTAAGCGAGCGCCTTAGTAATTGCGCTACGCTTCTACTTGGCAGATTCCGATGGTATGAAACTTATATATCACAATATTTGTGTTCTTATTAGAAAAATGCTTAGAAATTTGAAGGAGTTGGGTTTCGAACGCCATACCCATTGATTGCTAAGCGAGCGCCTTAGTAATTGCGCTACGCTTCTACTTGGCAGATTCCGATGGTATGAAACTTATATATCACAATATTTGTGTTCTTATTAGAAAAATGCTTAGAAATTTGAAGGAGTTGGGTTTCGAACGCCATACCCATTGATTGCTAAGCGAGCGCCTTAGTAATTGCGCTACGCTTCTACTTGGCAGATTCCGATGGTATGAAACTTATATATCACAATATTTGTGTTCTTATTAGAAAAATGCTTAGAAATTTGAAGGAGTTGGGTTTCGAACGCCATACCCATTGATTGCTAAGCGAGCGCCTTAGTAATTGCGCTACGCTTCTACTTGGCAGATTCCGATGGTATGAAACTTATATATCACAATATTTGTGTTCTTATTAGAAAAATGCTTAGAAATTTGAAGGAGTTGGGTTTCGAACGCCATACCCATTGATTGCTAAGCGAGCGCCTTAGTAATTGCGCTACGCTTCTACTTGGCAGATTCCGATGGTATGAAACTTATATATCACAATATTTGTGTTCTTATTAGAAAAAATGCTTAGAAATTTGAAGGAGTTGGGTTTCGAACGCCATACCCATTGATTGCTAAGCGAGCGCCTTAGTAATTGCGCTACGCTTCTACTTGGCAGATTCCGATGGTATGAAACTTATATATCACAATATTTGTGTTCTTATTAGAAAAATGCTTAGAAATTTGAAGGAGTTGGGTTTCGAACGCCATACCCATTGATTGCTAAGCGAGCGCCTTAGTAATTGCGCTACGCTTCTACTTGGCAGATTCCGATGGTATGAAACTTATATATCACAATATTTGTGTTCTTATTAGAAAAATGCTTAGAAATTTGAAGGAGTTGGGTTTCGAACGCCATACCCATTGATTGCTAAGCGAGCGCCTTAGTAATTGCGCTACGCTTCTACTTGGCAGATTCCGATGGTATGAAACTTATATATCACAATATTTGTGTTCTTATTAGAAAAATGCTTAGAAATTTGAAGGAGTTGGGTTTCGAACGCCATACCCATTGATTGCTAAGCGAGCGCCTTAGTAATTGCGCTACGCTTCTACTTGGCAGATTCCGATGGTATGAAACTTATATATCACAATATTTGTGTTCTTATTAGAAAAAATGCTTAGAAATTTGAAGGAGTTGGGTTTCGAACGCCATACCCATTGATTGCTAAGCGAGCGCCTTAGTAATTGCGCTACGCTTCTACTTGGCAGATTCCGATGGTATGAAACTTATATATCACAATATTTGTGTTCTTATTAGAAAAAATGCTTAGAAATTTGAAGGAGTTGGGTTTCGAACGCCATACCCATTGATTGCTAAGCGAGCGCCTTAGTAATTGCGCTACGCTTCTACTTGGCAGATTCCGATGGTATGAAACTTATATATCACAATATTTGTGTTCTTATTAGAAAAATGCTTAGAAATTTGAAGGAGTTGGGTTTCGAACGCCATACCCATTGATTGCTAAGCGAGCGCCTTAGTAATTGCGCTACGCTTCTACTTGGCAGATTCCGATGGTATGAAACTTATATATCACAATATTTGTGTTCTTATTAGAAAAATGCTTAGAAATTTGAAGGAGTTGGGTTTCGAACGCCATACCCATTGATTGCTAAGCGAGCGCCTTAGTAATTGCGCTACGCTTCTACTTGGCAGATTCCGATGGTATGAAACTTATATATCACAATATTTGTGTTCTTATTAAGAAAAATGCGTAGAAAGAAAAAGTTTGAAGGAGTTGCGTTTCGAACGCCATAACCCAGTGGATTGCTAATTGCGAAGCGCCTTAAGTAATTGCGCCTACGCTTCTACTTGAGCAGATTCGGATTGGTATGAAAACTTGATATATAACATATTGTGTTTTATTAGAAAAAATGCTGTGGAAAAGTTTGAAAGGAGTTGGGATTTCGAACGCCATACCCATTGATTGTTAAAGCGAGCGCCTTATTATTGCGCTATGCTTCTACTTAGCAGATTCAAGTATGGTATGAAACATTATATATGCACAATATTTGTGTACTTATTAGAAAAAAACAGGCTTACGAGATTTTAAGGAGTTCGGGTTTCGAACGCCATACACTATGGATTGGCTAAGAGCGAGCGCTTAGTAATTGCGCTATCTTCTACTGGCAGATTCCGATGGTATGAAACTTATATATCACAATATTGTGTATTCTATATTTAAAAAATGCTTAGAATTTTGAAGGAGTTGGGTTTCGAACGCCATACACATTGATTGCTAAGCGAGCGCCTTAGTAATTGCGCTACGCTTCTACTTGGCAGATTCCGATGGTATGAAACTTATATATCACAATATTGTGTTCTTATTAGAAAAAAATGCTTAGAAATTTGAAGGAGTTGGGTTTCGAACGCCGTACCCATTGATTGCTAAGCGAGCGCCTTAGTAATTGCGCTACGCTTCTACTTGGCAGATTCCGATGGTATGAAACATTATATATCACAATATTTGGTGTTCTTATTAAAAAAATGCTTAGAAATTTGAAGGAGTTGGGTTTCGAACGCCATACACATTGATTGCTAAGCGAGCGCCTTAGTAATTGCGCTACGCTTCTACTTGGCAGATTCCGATGGTATGAAACTTATATATCACAATATTGTGTTCTTATTAGAAAAATGCTTAGAAATTTGAAGGAGTTGGGTTTCGAACGCATACCCATTGATTGCTAAGCGAGCGCCTTAGTAATTGCGCTACGCTTCTACTTGGCAGATTCCGATGATATGAAAACTTATATATCACAATATTTGTGTTCGTATTAGAACAAAATGCTTAGAAATTTGAAGGAGTTGGGTTTTCGAACGCGATACCCAGTTGATTGCTAAGCAGCGCCTTAGTATTGCGCTACGCTTCTACTTGGCAGATTCCGATGGTTTGAAACTTATATATCACAATATTTGTGTTCTTATTAGAAAAAAATGCTTAGAAATTTGAAGAGTTGGGTTTCGAACAGCCGATACCCATTGATTGCTAAGCGCAGCGCCTTAGTAATTGCGCTACGCTTCTACTTGGAAGATTCCGATGGTTATGAAAAACTTTATATTCACAATATTGTGTTCGTATTAGAAAAATGCCTTAGAAATTTAAAGGATGGCGTTTCGACGCGATACCCATTGATTTCTATCCGTAGTGCCTTAGTAATTGCGCTACGTTCTATTGGAGATTCCACTATTACCCAATATTTTGTTCTCGAAAAAAAAAGAAGCTTAGTAATTGCGCTAGGAATTGCGCAAAAAATTGCGCTAAAATTGCCTAATGCTTAAAAAAAAAGAAAACGTAGTAATTTCGCTACGTTTAGTACTTGGGCAGATTCCGATGGTATTACACGGAAAGAAATATACACAATATTTGTGTTCTTATTAGAAAAAATGCTTAGAAATTTGAAGAGTTGGGTTTTCGAACGCCAACCCAGATTGAAGCGAGCGCCTTAATAATTGCGCTCGAGCCGTTTTACTTGGCGATTCCGATGGATGAAACTTAAATATCACAATATTGTGTTCTTATTAGAAAAAAACTTAGAAAATTAAGGAGTTGGGTTTCGAACGCCAACATTGCTAAGCTAGCGCCTTAGTAATTGCGCTACGCTTCTACTTGGCAGATTCCGATGGTATGAAACTTATATATCACAATATTTGTGTGTTCTTATTAGAAAAATGCTTAGAAATTTGAAGGAGTTGGGTTTTCGAAAAACGCAGATTGGTTTTCGAACGTCGTTAGTAATTCGCGCTACGCTTCTAGGCAGATCGAATGAAGAATTTGAAAACTGGATTTGGGACCAATACCCATTGATTGCTAAAGCGAAGGAAGCGAAAAGCGCCTTTAGTAATTGCGCTAACGCTTAGTAATTGCGCTTTCTACTTGGCAGATTCCGATGGTATGAAACTTATATATCACAATATTTGTGTTCTTATTAGAAAAAATGCTTAGAAATTTGAAGGAGTTGGGTTTCGAACGCATACCCATTGATTGCTAAAAGCGCCTTAGTAATTGCGCTACGCTTCTACGCTTCATTGGAAGATTGGGCTAAAACTATATGCAAAATTTTTGTAAATGAATCGAACGAAATTAATAAGGAGGGTTAAACGCCATACCAATGAGCTTAGGCAGAATTGCGCCGATGGTATGAAACTTATATAATCTCACAATATTTTGTGTTCTTATAAGAAAAATGCTTAAAATTAAAAAATGCTTAGAAATTTGAAGGAGTTGGGTTTCGAACGCCAAGGAGCGAATTACGAAGCGAGCGCCTAAGTAAAAACTTATGCCCATTTGAATGCTAAGCGAAATGCTTAGAAATTTGCGCTAAAGCGTTCTTATATAAAAAATGCTTTGTTTCTACTACTTGGCATGAGTTGCGATGGTATGAACTTATATATTAGCACAATATTTTTGTGTTCTTTTATTAGAAAAATGCTTGGAAAATTGAAGGAGTTTGGGTTTCGTATACGAAAAAAAAGATGAAAAAAACGCCAAGAAGTTGGTTCAAACGCCAAAGGACATTTTATGGCTAATTAAGCGCAAAAGGAAAGACGGAAGAAGGGGGAAGACCGAAACCCATTGTATCGAGCGCATATGCGCCTTCCTAATTACCAAATTCCGGTATTGAAACTATACCCAATATGGTGTTCTTAGCGAGCGAAAACCCGAGCGAGTTGGGAAGCCGAGCGAGCGCTTTTAGTAATTGCGCTACGCTTCTTCTACTTGGCAGATTCCGATGGTATGAAACTTATATATCACAATATTTGTGTTCTTATTAGAAAAATGCTTAGAAATTTGAAGGAGTTGGTTTCGAACGCCATACCCATTGATTAGTAATGCGCGACGCTTTCTTCTACTTGGCAGATTCCGATGGTATGAAACTTATATATCACAATATTTGTGTTCTTATTAGAAAAATGCTTAGAAATTTGAAGGAGTTGGGTTTCGAACGCCATACCCATTGATTGCTAAGCGAGCGCCTTAGTAATTGCGCTACGCTTCTACTTGGCAGATTCCGATGGTATGAAACTTATATATCACAATATTTGTGTTCTTATTAGAAAAATGCTTAGAATTTGAAGGAGTTGGGTTTCGAACGCCATACCCATTGATTGCTAAGCGAGCGCCTTAGTAATTGCGCTACGCTTCTACTTGGCAGATTCCGATGGTATGAAACTTATATATCACAATATTTGTGTTCTTATTAGAAAAATGCTTAGAAATTTGAAGGAGTTGGGTTTCGAACGCCTACCCATTGATTGCTAAGGCGAGCGCTTAGTAATTGCGCGACGCTTCTACTTGGCAGATTCCTGATGGTATGAAACTTTATATATCACAATATTTTGTGTTCTTATTAGAAAAATGCTTAGAAATTTGAAGGAGTTGGGTTTCGAACGTCCTACCCATTGATTGCTAAGCGAGCGCCTTAGTAATTGCGCTACGCTTCTACTTGGCAGATTCCGATGGTATGAAACTTATATATCACAATATTTGTGTTCTTATTAGAAAAAATGCTTAGAAATTTGAAGGAGTTGGGTTTCGAACGCCATACCCATTGATTGCTAAGCGAGCGCCTTAGTAATTGCGCTACGCTTCTACTTGGCAGATTCCGATGGTATGAAACTTATATATCACAATATTTGTGTTCTTATTAGAAAAATGCTTAGAAATTTGAAGGAGTTGGGTTTCGAACGCCATACCCATTGATTGCTAAGCGAGCGCCTTAGTAATTGCGCTACGCTTCTACTTGGCAGATTCCGATGGTATGAAACTTATATATCACAATATTTGTGTTCTTATTAGAAAAATGCTTAGAAATTTGAAGGAGTTGGGTTTCGAACGCCATACCCATTGATTGCTAAGCGAGCGCCTTAGTAATTGCGCTACGCTTCTACTTGGCAGATTCCGATGGTATGAAACTTATATATCACAATATTTGTGTTCTTATTAGAAAAATGCTTAGAAATTTGAAGGAGTTGGGTTTCGAACGCCATACCCATTGATTGCTAAGCGAGCGCCTTAGTAATTGCGCTACGCTTCTACTTGGCAGATTCCGATGGTATGAAACTTATATATCACAATATTTGTGTTCTTATTAGAAAAATGCTTAGAAATTTGAAGGAGTTGGGTTTCGAACGCCATACCCATTGATTGCTAAGCGAGCGCCTTAGTAATTGCGCTACGCTTCTACTTGGCAGATTCCGATGGTATGAAACTTATATATCACAATATTTGTGTTCTTATTAGAAAAATGCTTAGAAATTTGAAGGAGTTGGGTTTCGAACGCCATACCCATTGATTGCTAAGCGAGCGCCTTAGTAATTGCGCTACGCTTCTACTTGGCAGATTCCGATGGTATGAAACTTATATATCACAATATTTGTGTTCTTATTAGAAAAATGCTTAGAAATTTGAAGGAGTTGGGTTTCGAACGCCATACCCATTGATTGCTAAGCGAGCGCCTTAGTAATTGCGCTACGCTTCTACTTGGCAGATTCCGATGGTATGAAACTTATATATCACAATATTTGTGTTCTTATTAGAAAAATGCTTAGAAATTTGAAGGAGTTGGGTTTCGAACGCCATACCCATTGATTGCTAAGCGAGCGCCTTAGTAATTGCGCTACGCTTCTACTTGGCAGATTCCGATGGTATGAAACTTATATATCACAATATTTGTGTTCTTATTAGAAAAATGCTTAGAAATTTGAAGGAGTTGGGTTTCGAACGCCATACCCATTGATTGCTAAGCGAGCGCCTTAGTAATTGCGCTACGCTTCTACTTGGCAGATTCCGATGGTATGAAACTTATATATCACAATATTTGTGTTCTTATTAGAAAAATGCTTAGAAATTTGAAGGAGTTGGGTTTCGAACGCCATACCCATTGATTGCTAAGCGAGCGCCTTAGTAATTGCGCTACGCTTCTACTTGGCAGATTCCGATGGTATGAAACTTATATATCACAATATTTGTGTTCTTATTAGAAAAATGCTTAGAAATTTGAAGGAGTTGGGTTTCGAACGCCATACCCATTGATTGCTAAGCGAGCGCCTTAGTAATTGCGCTACGCTTCTACTTGGCAGATTCCGATGGTATGAAACTTATATATCACAATATTTGTGTTCTTATTAGAAAAATGCTTAGAAATTTGAAGGAGTTGGGTTTCGAACGCCATACCCATTGATTGCTAAGCGAGCGCCTTAGTAATTGCGCTACGCTTCTACTTGGCAGATTCCGATGGTATGAAACTTATATATCACAATATTTGTGTTCTTATTAGAAAAATGCTTAGAAATTTGAAGGAGTTGGGTTTCGAACGCCATACCCATTGATTGCTAAGCGAGCGCCTTAGTAATTGCGCTACGCTTCTACTTGGCAGATTCCGATGGTATGAAACTTATATATCACAATATTTGTGTTCTTATTAGAAAAATGCTTAGAAATTTGAAGGAGTTGGGTTTCGAACGCCATACCCATTGATTGCTAAGCGAGCGCCTTAGTAATTGCGCTACGCTTCTACTTGGCAGATTCCGATGGTATGAAACTTATATATCACAATATTTGTGTTCTTATTAGAAAAATGCTTAGAAATTTGAAGGAGTTGGGTTTCGAACGCCATACCCATTGATTGCTAAGCGAGCGCCTTAGTAATTGCGCTACGCTTCTACTTGGCAGATTCCGATGGTATGAAACTTATATATCACAATATTTGTGTTCTTATTAGAAAAATGCTTAGAAATTTGAAGGAGTTGGGTTTCGAACGCCATACCCATTGATTGCTAAGCGAGCGCCTTAGTAATTGCGCTACGCTTCTACTTGGCAGATTCCGATGGTATGAAACTTATATATCACAATATTTGTGTTCTTATTAGAAAAATGCTTAGAAATTTGAAGGAGTTGGGTTTCGAACGCCATACCCATTGATTGCTAAGCGAGCGCCTTAGTAATTGCGCTACGCTTCTACTTGGCAGATTCCGATGGTATGAAACTTATATATCACAATATTTGTGTTCTTATTAGAAAAATGCTTAGAAATTTGAAGGAGTTGGGTTTCGAACGCCATACCCATTGATTGCTAAGCGAGCGCCTTAGTAATTGCGCTACGCTTCTACTTGGCAGATTCCGATGGTATGAAACTTATATATCACAATATTTGTGTTCTTATTAGAAAAATGCTTAGAAATTTGAAGGAGTTGGGTTTCGAACGCCATACCCATTGATTGCTAAGCGAGCGCCTTAGTAATTGCGCTACGCTTCTACTTGGCAGATTCCGATGGTATGAAACTTATATATCACAATATTTGTGTTCTTATTAGAAAAATGCTTAGAAATTTGAAGGAGTTGGGTTTCGAACGCCATACCCATTGATTGCTAAGCGAGCGCCTTAGTAATTGCGCTACGCTTCTACTTGGCAGATTCCGATGGTATGAAACTTATATATCACAATATTTGTGTTCTTATTAGAAAAATGCTTAGAAATTTGAAGGAGTTGGGTTTCGAACGCCATACCCATTGATTGCTAAGCGAGCGCCTTAGTAATTGCGCTACGCTTCTACTTGGCAGATTCCGATGGTATGAAACTTATATATCACAATATTTGTGTTCTTATTAGAAAAATGCTTAGAAATTTGAAGGAGTTGGGTTTCGAACGCCATACCCATTGATTGCTAAGCGAGCGCCTTAGTAATTGCGCTACGCTTCTACTTGGCAGATTCCGATGGTATGAAACTTATATATCACAATATTTGTGTTCTTATTAGAAAAATGCTTAGAAATTTGAAGGAGTTGGGTTTCGAACGCCATACCCATTGATTGCTAAGCGAGCGCCTTAGTAATTGCGCTACGCTTCTACTTGGCAGATTCCGATGGTATGAAACTTATATATCACAATATTTGTGTTCTTATTAGAAAAATGCTTAGAAATTTGAAGGAGTTGGGTTTCGAACGCCATACCCATTGATTGCTAAGCGAGCGCCTTAGTAATTGCGCTACGCTTCTACTTGGCAGATTCCGATGGTATGAAACTTATATATCACAATATTTGTGTTCTTATTAGAAAAATGCTTAGAAATTTGAAGGAGTTGGGTTTCGAACGCCATACCCATTGATTGCTAAGCGAGCGCCTTAGTAATTGCGCTACGCTTCTACTTGGCAGATTCCGATGGTATGAAACTTATATATCACAATATTTGTGTTCTTATTAGAAAAATGCTTAGAAATTTGAAGGAGTTGGGTTTCGAACGCCATACCCATTGATTGCTAAGCGAGCGCCTTAGTAATTGCGCTACGCTTCTACTTGGCAGATTCCGATGGTATGAAACTTATATATCACAATATTTGTGTTCTTATTAGAAAAATGCTTAGAAATTTGAAGGAGTTGGGTTTCGAACGCCATACCCATTGATTGCTAAGCGAGCGCCTTAGTAATTGCGCTACGCTTCTACTTGGCAGATTCCGATGGTATGAAACTTATATATCACAATATTTGTGTTCTTATTAGAAAAATGCTTAGAAATTTGAAGGAGTTGGGTTTCGAACGCCATACCCATTGATTGCTAAGCGAGCGCCTTAGTAATTGCGCTACGCTTCTACTTGGCAGATTCCGATGGTATGAAACTTATATATCACAATATTTGTGTTCTTATTAGAAAAATGCTTAGAAATTTGAAGGAGTTGGGTTTCGAACGCCATACCCATTGATTGCTAAGCGAGCGCCTTAGTAATTGCGCTACGCTTCTACTTGGCAGATTCCGATGGTATGAAACTTATATATCACAATATTTGTGTTCTTATTAGAAAAATGCTTAGAAATTTGAAGGAGTTGGGTTTCGAACGCCATACCCATTGATTGCTAAGCGAGCGCCTTAGTAATTGCGCTACGCTTCTACTTGGCAGATTCCGATGGTATGAAACTTATATATCACAATATTTGTGTTCTTATTAGAAAAATGCTTAGAAATTTGAAGGAGTTGGGTTTCGAACGCCATACCCATTGATTGCTAAGCGAGCGCCTTAGTAATTGCGCTACGCTTCTACTTGGCAGATTCCGATGGTATGAAACTTATATATCACAATATTTGTGTTCTTATTAGAAAAATGCTTAGAAATTTGAAGGAGTTGGGTTTCGAACGCCATACCCATTGATTGCTAAGCGAGCGCCTTAGTAATTGCGCTACGCTTCTACTTGGCAGATTCCGATGGTATGAAACTTATATATCACAATATTTGTGTTCTTATTAGAAAAATGCTTAGAAATTTGAAGGAGTTGGGTTTCGAACGCCATACCCATTGATTGCTAAGCGAGCGCCTTAGTAATTGCGCTACGCTTCTACTTGGCAGATTCCGATGGTATGAAACTTATATATCACAATATTTGTGTTCTTATTAGAAAAATGCTTAGAAATTTGAAGGAGTTGGGTTTCGAACGCCATACCCATTGATTGCTAAGCGAGCGCCTTAGTAATTGCGCTACGCTTCTACTTGGCAGATTCCGATGGTATGAAACTTATATATCACAATATTTGTGTTCTTATTAGAAAAATGCTTAGAAATTTGAAGGAGTTGGGTTTCGAACGCCATACCCATTGATTGCTAAGCGAGCGCCTTAGTAATTGCGCTACGCTTCTACTTGGCAGATTCCGATGGTATGAAACTTATATATCACAATATTTGTGTTCTTATTAGAAAAATGCTTAGAAATTTGAAGGAGTTGGGTTTCGAACGCCATACCCATTGATTGCTAAGCGAGCGCCTTAGTAATTGCGCTACGCTTCTACTTGGCAGATTCCGATGGTATGAAACTTATATATCACAATATTTGTGTTCTTATTAGAAAAATGCTTAGAAATTTGAAGGAGTTGGGTTTCGAACGCCATACCCATTGATTGCTAAGCGAGCGCCTTAGTAATTGCGCTACGCTTCTACTTGGCAGATTCCGATGGTATGAAACTTATATATCACAATATTTGTGTTCTTATTAGAAAAATGCTTAGAAATTTGAAGGAGTTGGGTTTCGAACGCCATACCCATTGATTGCTAAGCGAGCGCCTTAGTAATTGCGCTACGCTTCTACTTGGCAGATTCCGATGGTATGAAACTTATATATCACAATATTTGTGTTCTTATTAGAAAAATGCTTAGAAATTTGAAGGAGTTGGGTTTCGAACGCCATACCCATTGATTGCTAAGCGAGCGCCTTAGTAATTGCGCTACGCTTCTACTTGGCAGATTCCGATGGTATGAAACTTATATATCACAATATTTGTGTTCTTATTAGAAAAATGCTTAGAAATTTGAAGGAGTTGGGTTTCGAACGCCATACCCATTGATTGCTAAGCGAGCGCCTTAGTAATTGCGCTACGCTTCTACTTGGCAGATTCCGATGGTATGAAACTTATATATCACAATATTTGTGTTCTTATTAGAAAAATGCTTAGAAATTTGAAGGAGTTGGGTTTCGAACGCCATACCCATTGATTGCTAAGCGAGCGCCTTAGTAATTGCGCTACGCTTCTACTTGGCAGATTCCGATGGTATGAAACTTATATATCACAATATTTGTGTTCTTATTAGAAAAATGCTTAGAAATTTGAAGGAGTTGGGTTTCGAACGCCATACCCATTGATTGCTAAGCGAGCGCCTTAGTAATTGCGCTACGCTTCTACTTGGCAGATTCCGATGGTATGAAACTTATATATCACAATATTTGTGTTCTTATTAGAAAAATGCTTAGAAATTTGAAGGAGTTGGGTTTCGAACGCCATACCCATTGATTGCTAAGCGAGCGCCTTAGTAATTGCGCTACGCTTCTACTTGGCAGATTCCGATGGTATGAAACTTATATATCACAATATTTGTGTTCTTATTAGAAAAATGCTTAGAAATTTGAAGGAGTTGGGTTTCGAACGCCATACCCATTGATTGCTAAGCGAGCGCCTTAGTAATTGCGCTACGCTTCTACTTGGCAGATTCCGATGGTATGAAACTTATATATCACAATATTTGTGTTCTTATTAGAAAAATGCTTAGAAATTTGAAGGAGTTGGGTTTCGAACGCCATACCCATTGATTGCTAAGCGAGCGCCTTAGTAATTGCGCTACGCTTCTACTTGGCAGATTCCGATGGTATGAAACTTATATATCACAATATTTGTGTTCTTATTAGAAAAATGCTTAGAAATTTGAAGGAGTTGGGTTTCGAACGCCATACCCATTGATTGCTAAGCGAGCGCCTTAGTAATTGCGCTACGCTTCTACTTGGCAGATTCCGATGGTATGAAACTTATATATCACAATATTTGTGTTCTTATTAGAAAAATGCTTAGAAATTTGAAGGAGTTGGGTTTCGAACGCCATACCCATTGATTGCTAAGCGAGCGCCTTAGTAATTGCGCTACGCTTCTACTTGGCAGATTCCGATGGTATGAAACTTATATATCACAATATTTGTGTTCTTATTAGAAAAATGCTTAGAAATTTGAAGGAGTTGGGTTTCGAACGCCATACCCATTGATTGCTAAGCGAGCGCCTTAGTAATTGCGCTACGCTTCTACTTGGCAGATTCCGATGGTATGAAACTTATATATCACAATATTTGTGTTCTTATTAGAAAAATGCTTAGAAATTTGAAGGAGTTGGGTTTCGAACGCCATACCCATTGATTGCTAAGCGAGCGCCTTAGTAATTGCGCTACGCTTCTACTTGGCAGATTCCGATGGTATGAAACTTATATATCACAATATTTGTGTTCTTATTAGAAAAATGCTTAGAAATTTGAAGGAGTTGGGTTTCGAACGCCATACCCATTGATTGCTAAGCGAGCGCCTTAGTAATTGCGCTACGCTTCTACTTGGCAGATTCCGATGGTATGAAACTTATATATCACAATATTTGTGTTCTTATTAGAAAAATGCTTAGAAATTTGAAGGAGTTGGGTTTCGAACGCCATACCCATTGATTGCTAAGCGAGCGCCTTAGTAATTGCGCTACGCTTCTACTTGGCAGATTCCGATGGTATGAAACTTATATATCACAATATTTGTGTTCTTATTAGAAAAATGCTTAGAAATTTGAAGGAGTTGGGTTTCGAACGCCATACCCATTGATTGCTAAGCGAGCGCCTTAGTAATTGCGCTACGCTTCTACTTGGCAGATTCCGATGGTATGAAACTTATATATCACAATATTTGTGTTCTTATTAGAAAAATGCTTAGAAATTTGAAGGAGTTGGGTTTCGAACGCCATACCCATTGATTGCTAAGCGAGCGCCTTAGTAATTGCGCTACGCTTCTACTTGGCAGATTCCGATGGTATGAAACTTATATATCACAATATTTGTGTTCTTATTAGAAAAATGCTTAGAAATTTGAAGGAGTTGGGTTTCGAACGCCATACCCATTGATTGCTAAGCGAGCGCCTTAGTAATTGCGCTACGCTTCTACTTGGCAGATTCCGATGGTATGAAACTTATATATCACAATATTTGTGTTCTTATTAGAAAAATGCTTAGAAATTTGAAGGAGTTGGGTTTCGAACGCCATACCCATTGATTGCTAAGCGAGCGCCTTAGTAATTGCGCTACGCTTCTACTTGGCAGATTCCGATGGTATGAAACTTATATATCACAATATTTGTGTTCTTATTAGAAAAATGCTTAGAAATTTGAAGGAGTTGGGTTTCGAACGCCATACCCATTGATTGCTAAGCGAGCGCCTTAGTAATTGCGCTACGCTTCTACTTGGCAGATTCCGATGGTATGAAACTTATATATCACAATATTTGTGTTCTTATTAGAAAAATGCTTAGAAATTTGAAGGAGTTGGGTTTCGAACGCCATACCCATTGATTGCTAAGCGAGCGCCTTAGTAATTGCGCTACGCTTCTACTTGGCAGATTCCGATGGTATGAAACTTATATATCACAATATTTGTGTTCTTATTAGAAAAATGCTTAGAAATTTGAAGGAGTTGGGTTTCGAACGCCATACCCATTGATTGCTAAGCGAGCGCCTTAGTAATTGCGCTACGCTTCTACTTGGCAGATTCCGATGGTATGAAACTTATATATCACAATATTTGTGTTCTTATTAGAAAAATGCTTAGAAATTTGAAGGAGTTGGGTTTCGAACGCCATACCCATTGATTGCTAAGCGAGCGCCTTAGTAATTGCGCTACGCTTCTACTTGGCAGATTCCGATGGTATGAAACTTATATATCACAATATTTGTGTTCTTATTAGAAAAATGCTTAGAAATTTGAAGGAGTTGGGTTTCGAACGCCATACCCATTGATTGCTAAGCGAGCGCCTTAGTAATTGCGCTACGCTTCTACTTGGCAGATTCCGATGGTATGAAACTTATATATCACAATATTTGTGTTCTTATTAGAAAAATGCTTAGAAATTTGAAGGAGTTGGGTTTCGAACGCCATACCCATTGATTGCTAAGCGAGCGCCTTAGTAATTGCGCTACGCTTCTACTTGGCAGATTCCGATGGTATGAAACTTATATATCACAATATTTGTGTTCTTATTAGAAAAATGCTTAGAAATTTGAAGGAGTTGGGTTTCGAACGCCATACCCATTGATTGCTAAGCGAGCGCCTTAGTAATTGCGCTACGCTTCTACTTGGCAGATTCCGATGGTATGAAACTTATATATCACAATATTTGTGTTCTTATTAGAAAAATGCTTAGAAATTTGAAGGAGTTGGGTTTCGAACGCCATACCCATTGATTGCTAAGCGAGCGCCTTAGTAATTGCGCTACGCTTCTACTTGGCAGATTCCGATGGTATGAAACTTATATATCACAATATTTGTGTTCTTATTAGAAAAATGCTTAGAAATTTGAAGGAGTTGGGTTTCGAACGCCATACCCATTGATTGCTAAGCGAGCGCCTTAGTAATTGCGCTACGCTTCTACTTGGCAGATTCCGATGGTATGAAACTTATATATCACAATATTTGTGTTCTTATTAGAAAAATGCTTAGAAATTTGAAGGAGTTGGGTTTCGAACGCCATACCCATTGATTGCTAAGCGAGCGCCTTAGTAATTGCGCTACGCTTCTACTTGGCAGATTCCGATGGTATGAAACTTATATATCACAATATTTGTGTTCTTATTAGAAAAATGCTTAGAAATTTGAAGGAGTTGGGTTTCGAACGCCATACCCATTGATTGCTAAGCGAGCGCCTTAGTAATTGCGCTACGCTTCTACTTGGCAGATTCCGATGGTATGAAACTTATATATCACAATATTTGTGTTCTTATTAGAAAAATGCTTAGAAATTTGAAGGAGTTGGGTTTCGAACGCCATACCCATTGATTGCTAAGCGAGCGCCTTAGTAATTGCGCTACGCTTCTACTTGGCAGATTCCGATGGTATGAAACTTATATATCACAATATTTGTGTTCTTATTAGAAAAATATTTAGAAAACCTGCCAGAAGGAAATACAAAGCATGGCCAATGCTTCTGCTTCCTCCTTACCGGAGTCATCAGAAACTTCGTTATTCGAAACCCATGATGGTACACATGCATCTAGTTCTGTAACATCTGAGCTATCGTTGAATTCTCAAAGAGTATATAACTTCATGACTTTGATGGAGAATAAGATGGAAGAGATTATTCGCTCTAATGAGAAGACAGTATTGAGCATTAACTCGCTGTCCTGATAGAATTCAAAAACTAGAATGCATTGCCATCTAGAGTTCAAAAGCTAGAATTATTACCAACTAGTATTGATGCGGTAAAGTCGGAAGTGAAGAAACTTTCTGATAGTCAAGCGAGTTTTGAGAGGCTTTGTGATGGTATACAGAGCGATCTCGAGGTCTTAAAGAGTTCGTTTGATGCTTTGACACTGCCTTCTACTACGACTTCTGTGAACACTGAGGGCATGGGCCGTGCTGAGCGCGATTCCCAATTGGTGATCCTGGGTACGAAGCTTAAATCACGTGAAACTACAGCCTGATCTTCTGAGTATTCTTGCCTTGATTGGTTGTGTTCTGGGCTTAACGTTCAACACTCACGATGTTCACTCGATCCACCGCCCAAAGTCAAAAGGTAACCCAATTATTGTGAAATTTATCTCAACTATTATTCGTGATGAATGGATTGCCGCCAAACGAAAAAAAAGATATCTTAAAGCTTCTAAAGTCTCGCCTGACTGGAATGAGGGTTTAATTACAATAACTGTAACCATCATTATACTCTGAGAGGAAGGTATTTTATGAGGCCAGAAAAATAGTTAAGGAAAAGGGTCTAGCTGCAGTATGGATGCGGAGAGGAATCACTTTTGTTAAACAATTACCTGACTCTGTTCCTATCAGAATTACTTCTTGTACTGATTTACAGAAATTGTCTCAATTGTGACTGCATTGTCCTTGTTCTACCGTCCCCAACAAACGAACTAATTATGTTACCAGTACTGCTGCATCTGAGTTTTCTATTGCTCATCTTAATGTCCGATCGTTAACAGCACATTTATCTGATCTGCGTAACTGCATGTACTTATATGACTTTGATGTGTTCACTATGTCTGAAACCTGGTTAAGCGAGAATATTCCTGACTCTAATATTCAGATAAATGGATATAATCTTATTCGTTGTGATCGTTCTCTAAGTAGAGGAGGTGGTGTATGTATTTACCTCAAATCTCAACTGAATTATTCAGTGCTAGATTTAGCTTCTAGCTCCTCAGATTCAAGCGCCCATATTGAGGCTGTTGGCATATTGATAGATGGTCTGAGATGCTCGTGCGACAACTTGCCTTTAGCAATTGTCACTGCCTATAGGCCGCCTGGCTACATGCCCTCAGTCTTTTTTTCAACGTTAGAGTCTATAATATCCAATATTGTGATAATGACATCTTCCATAGTTTGCTTAGGCGATTTTAATGTTGATATAGGTATCACATCGACGCAATTATCTTCTGCTAATGGTCTTGTCGCTGATTTTCAAAAATTCTTTAATTTTTCACAAATTATATCAGAACCCACTCGTGTGACTGCTACGTCATCGTCTATTATTGACTTGTTATTTGTATCTGATTCCCTGGAAGTGACTGATGTTGATGTATCAGACTCAGCGGGCATTAGTGACCATCAACTAATTTCCTGTAAAATTAAATGTCTTCCTAAGCAAAAGTTGCGGCACACTGTAATGTTCAGAGATCTACGATCTATACCGATTGATAATTTTAATGATGTGGCTACCAATGTTAGCTGGGATGATATTTTTGACGGTCAATCTATAGATGAGAAGGTATCTATCCTAGCTTCTCTTATTGTACAGCTTATTGATATTTTTGCCCCTGTTAAAACTGTTTCTTTTAGACGTTCTATGGCGCCGTGGGTAACAAAAAATGTTCAATGTATGATACGCAAACGCAATCTGATGAAAAAGAAGATGAAAAAATCTCACTCATCTTGTGAAAGAGAATATTATAAGGCTAAATATCAAATGCTTCGACATGAAACATTGCGTTTATTACGTTCTGAAGAGAAAGCATACTTTGACTCATTATCATCCTTGAAATCGGATATTCTATGGAAGAAACTTAAGCTAGCTAACGTTCATCGATGTGACAATTTGGTTTCTGCAACTCCTTTGCTTTCGGATCCTGATTCCATAAATAACCACTTTGTTGATTCCATCCCTGATCCTCGTTGTTCAACTCACGTCTTGTCTTCTCCAAGCGACCACGTTGTGAATTCACTTCCCTCTTTTACATTCAAGCCAATCTCTGAAGAAGATCTATTTAATGTTGTACGCTCACTTAAACTGACAAGTGCTGCTTCGGATGGCATTTCTGGAAACATGGTTTTACTGTGCCTGCCATTTTGCTTCGTTCATCTTACCCATATAGTCAACTATTCATTAGAAAAGTCTGAGTTTCCGTCTGCGTGGAAACACGGTCTCGTGATTCCAATACCTAAAGTTAATAACCCATCTAGTTACTCTGATTTTCGGCCAATAACATTAGTTCCTTTTCTTTCAAAGATTCTTGAGAAGTGTGTTGAGATACAAATTCAGAGATTTCTGAAAACACATTCTCTTTTACCTCACAATCAGTCTGGATTCAGACGCGGTTACAGCACTACATCCTCACTAACTCTACTGTCTGATATATGCTTGACAGCGTTCGATCGAGATTTGGTATCTGTTGTTTGTCTATTGGACTTCTCCAGGGCATTTGATACGTTAAGTCATGACCGTCTATTATCTAAACTGCGCTTCCTTAATTTCTCAGAACCTGCAATTGAATGGTTCAGTTCTTACCTATCAGCTCGCTCTCAGTCAACGGTCGTACGCACCCTGGATGCTACAAAAACGTCATCTCTACGCTTCTTATTTCGAGGGGTACCTCAAGGCTCCATTCTAGGTCCCCTTCTGTTTAACATCTATGTTGCAGATTTAATGCATCTATCCTTCAACTCCGTGATTCAGATGTATGCAGACGATACTCAATTAATTTATTCCTTTCACCCATCTAATCTTTCATTGGCTGTTGATTGCTTAAATGTGGATCTTGGTAATATTCATAAATGGTCTACAGAGAATGGATTAATTTTAAATCCTAATAAATCTGTGTATCTCTTTTTAGACCCTACAAATCGCCTAATAAATGCAAATACGGATAATTTTCAGCTGTTAATTGATGGTCATTCAATTGGTCATGTTGATCTTGCTAAAAATCTTGGTTTATGGATGGACAGTGGATGGAATTTTGATCATCATGTGTTAATCAAATGTAGAGCAGCATATTTGAGATTAAGATCCCTATATCAATATCGCAACCAATTAACACAGTCAACCAAGCTAATGTTGTGCAATACTCTCATACTATCGTTATTTAATTACAGTGATATTGTTTATAGCCCTGCACTATCTCAAAGAAATTTTGCTAGAGTTCAATCTATTCAGAATGCGTGTTTGAGGTTCTGTTTCAATGTTCGGAAATACGAGCATATATCATCATTCATGGATAAATCAGACTGGTTGACCATGAGACAGAGATGGATATTTCACCTATGTTTACTGGTACACTCTGTGCTCTCCTCTAATTCTCCCAGTTATCTTCGGGATCGGCTTAAACTTTTTTCACAATCAAATGAGTCTGCTTCACGTACTACCCGATTTGCCAATTTCCTACTTGTTATTCCCGTTCATCGTACTACCAAATTCGAGGCATCTTTTAGCTATCTTGGTCCACACTTCTACAATTTAATCCCTCATGAGCTTAAAACCCTTCCCTACAAATCATTCTGTGAAAAACTTTGTAAATTTATTAAACTTAATTTTTAATCTTTCTTCAGTGTTTCTTGATGTATTATGTTAAATTTTCTGTAACCTTCTTGATGTATATGTTTAGCATTATTCAGTGTTTCCTGTTATGTTATATTGCCTCATATTATCTGCTATACACTTACAATTATATTTTACTTATGTAACTTTTTCAATTTCTAATCCTCATGTACTTACATTTATGCTTTTTTTCAACTTATACTTATTCTCTTTTTATTATATGTTTATGATCTGTATTTTTCTTGTGGTTAGTCTGAAAATCAGTAATTTAATTACTGAGACTCGCCGTTGTACTTATTTGTGCAATAAAGTATTATTATTATTATTATTCCATTACATCACGACTAAAGATCTTATGAGTCGGCTGAATATAAAATCTACTCCAGGTTGCAACCAGCTACCTAAGGAGCAGATTCGGTGACTATCAGTGCCTCTACAATACTTTACGCAAAATGTGGGCTGTTCCAAATAAAGCAATTTCTTGCACTTCCCAGTCTTTTGAATTACCTGGGAGTTTAGACAAGTTCTTACTCAAATTTTGCGGAACAAATCCCAGAGCTCCGATAACTATCGGGACGACCTGTGCTTTTACGCCCCACATTCGGCTGATCTCGATTTCCAAACTCTTGTATTTAAGACGTTTCTCTGCCTCCTTGGTAACGGACGTTTTGATCGCAAGGTACAGCAACATCGATAAGTAAACACGATTTTTTTGGCCAAATCCCGGATAACTATATCCGGTTTGTTTGCCGCTATCGTGCGATCAGTTTGAATTTGTTGGTCGTACAATATCGTACACAATCAAACAGACGTCACCGGTTTCGGTGAGTGTTCGTACCACTTGGGGCATGTGTTTGGAACTTCGAGGGCGGTACAGATCTGCCAGTGGAGGTAGCTACACACCCTGTCATGTCTTTAAGGTATTCGGTCTTTGCTAGGATTGGACAAGCTGAGACAATATGATCAATGGTTTCTACTTGCTCCAGGCAAATGCGGCATTTGTCATCTTGGGAAATTTTGAGAACCGCTTTATCATAATGTCGTGTTCTCAAGGCCTGATCTTGGGCAGCTATTACAAGTGCTTCCGATTCTGGCTTCATTCTTCCCCTTTTAAGCCACATAAATGATTGATCTTTATTGATCTGCACCTTGTCCATTCTTTTTAGGTATTGACCGTGGAGTGGTTTGTCTCTCCACGATTTCTTTAACATTTTTTGTGTCTCACACTTCATGTTTAGCAGCATCAGAAGTTCAGTGTCTGTGTTATTCGACGTGTCTTGCCTAGTTTTCTTCGCAATGTTTCTTGCTACACTAACAATGCCTCTGTTTCCCATTCTTTCGGTCAGATTTCATGACCTGCCTCATTAGAGGGTCGTCTTGATGGCTGACTACATACTTACCCAACCCGACTATTGCGTTGTGCCAGGAGGCCTCAATTTGTCTGAGGGCTCTTCCTCCTTCCTTACGTGACACATAAAGTCTATGTATATCAGCTCGAGGGTGGGAAACATGATGCATTGTCAGCAGTTTTCTGGTTTTTCGATCCATGGTGCGAATTTCTTGCTCAGTCCAGTCCACTAGTCCAAAACTGTATTCGGCTACAGGTACCGCCAAACTACCTATTGCAGATATTTTATTCCTGGAATTCAGAGCGGACTGCAGGACCAGTCTCACTCTTCTATAATACTCCCTACGAATTCTCTCTTTCATTCTGTCATTCGAGATGGTTTCACATTCTTCAATGCCCAGATATTTGTAAGTTTTACCTGCTCAAGATCTTGAATCACAGTGTGCGTATCAATTTCAATGTTCTCAGACGTTGTGAGTTTCCCTCTTTTTAAATTGATTTTTGCACACTTGTCAAGACCAAACTTCATGCAGATGTCATTGCTAAAGTCATTCACGACCAGACAGCATTTGGGAGAGAATCGCTTCATTCTTGGCAAACACTTTCAGATCATCCATGTAAAACAAATGTGATACTGGCCTTTCATCACCATGGAGCTTAAAAACCAAAGTCAGCTTGCGACAACTGTCTCGATAGTGGGATCAAACTAATGCAAAACAGCAGAGGGGATAGTGAATCTCCTTGAAAAATACCCCCTGTTAATCTGAATACTTCTGGTTTCTACTGCTTCCTTTCCGCTGTGGATTAGTAACCTGGTACTCCACGACTTCATACTAGCCTTGCAAAACTCAACAAGTCTAGGATGAAATCGATAGATCTCCAGGTCTTCAAAATCCAATCGTGTGGTACACTATCAAAGGCCTTTTGGTAGTCAATCCAAGCATGCTCAAATACGTTTGCGTTTCTTTACATCATTCAAGATGACTTTATTCAGTAGCAAGATTTCCTTACAGCCATAAGAGCCTTTACGACATCCTTTTTGTTCAGCTGGCATTAGATGATTCTTCTCTAGATGTCTATACATTTTGTCAGCTATGGCTGCAGTTATAACTTTGTACAGTACTGGCAGACAAGTAATTGGCCTGTAGTTCTTCGCCAAAGAGCTGTCTCCCGCTTTGGGTAGCAAATACGTGATGCCGCGTGTGAGCCATTCCGGGAGTTCCTTTGGGTTTTCTAAAATTTTATTAACAGCCTTTGCTAGATGAGAATGTATTGCTGTTAATTTCTTAATCCAATAAATCTGGATCTTATCAATCCCGGGGGACTTCCAGTTTCCCATGTTCTTAATTGCTTGGAAGAGGTCCTCTTCCGAGAATTGGTGAACATCTTCCACTGTTTCTACAAGTTCATCGGCAGCATCAACTTCAGATTGAAGCCAAGATGCGTCTTTGTTGTAGGATCTGCTCTCCTCCCAGATTCCTGCCCAAAATGCTTCGACGTCATCTTTTGAAGGAGTAACAGCTTTGCCATTCGGTTTTTGAGTCAGATTGCGATAGAATCTCTTCGCGTCTGTTTCAAACAACCGGTTCTGTACACGGAAATCTATTCTACGTTTGTAACGTCTAATTCGTTGAGCCCATGCTTGAATTTTCTCTTTTAGCTTCTCAACTACCATTAGCCTGCTGGTGTCATTTTCAATTTGGTATTTTTGTTCAACATTGAATATTTTTCGTTGAACTTTAGAGGTGTGCGTTGATTTAGAAGATGCCTCAGCTAAGAGTGATATTTCACGCCGGGTGTCGGCTATCCGTTTCATAATTCTGTTCATCCATGGGGGTACAGAGCTGTTTACTCTGTTTTGCTGTCGGCCGTCGGTGTTCTTGGCTGGCCCCAAAATTATCTGAGATACTAGATATCCAGTTGCATATATGATGTGATTGATTTCAGTAATATCTAGATCTCTGCCTGGGGTCTCCACCACCTCATTTAAGACAGAATTCGCTGTTTCTATCACTCTTTTAGCTTTGGCATTTTCGTATATTCTCCTCAACGGTTCGCGAGATTCAAACGGAAGTTGACTAACTCTTTCTATCTCGCGCCGAAGGAGATTTCGCATCATGTCCTTATCGTGTAATTCATTGCCAGATGAATTTTCACCACTGACGTGTGTTTCACTGGAAAGAGATGAACCTTCCACGGGATCATCATTTTCAAGTTCTACATGTTCGTCATGTGGATTGTTCGAGCGAAGTACATACTCCGCATTTCTCTCAATGTCAGCAAGTTGTTCTGCTGTGAATTTTCCACTGCTGAGTATGTATCGTCGTTGACTGGCAAGCTTCTTTGAGTCTAGGGTAGGTCTCATATCTGGGTTCCGCTCTCTCCATACCTTGAAAACTTCTATTTCTGAGCCCCCATTTTTCGCTTTTGCATAGTAAAAGCACCACATCACCTCCTTTAATTCATCCCGGGTCCATCTCTGACGATGGCTTCGAGCTACTGCCGGCTCTGGGTCCCTGGGACTAACATCCGTGGGATGGCCAGACGTCGACAAGGTGACATTAGCTCGGTTTCTGAGCAGGTATGGGACATTGGTAGAACAAGGCACGTTAAGGTTCATTACATTGCTTGTTCTATCCATTTTGCTCATTGGTTTGAATTGAAGATTCGCAGGACGCAAGTTCGAGTTCACAGATCACACTTAACCCTCGGGTTGTTTCCTGCCATCCGTTACTGCGACCCACAGTGGCCTCGGGGCATCCCCCCGCAGGGCCCAGCAAGGGGTCCCTCCGATCGCCAGTCGGCATTACTAAACCCTACGGGATTTTCACTGACTGCTGAAGGCAGCCTCCTTCGCTGGCTAATGCAAGGTTCGGGCCTCCACTCTAATCAGTGGCCTGGTGTGCCAACCCAGTTTCTCTCCTGTACCCTCTATGGGCCGACAACAGGAAGTCCAAAGGTTCATGACCCTTCCCTCTCTACTTACTTCCCACTCTCCTCAAAATGGAGTACTTCTTCGTCTGACCCCTCACCTTCAACCTATTCAGCAAGGGAGGCCCTACCGGTAGCTAGGCTACCACTGACATAGCTTTAAGGCTCATGGGGGTACTCAAGCTCCACCACCAACTGCAAGGTCGTGTACTCCCTAGGTGGAGTTATTATTATTATTATTATTATTATTATTATTATTATTATTATTATTTCCTCTCTTCTTCCTTTTGCCCAAAGCTTCTTCTGCTGCTTGCAAGATGACACGTTTCAGATTAATCCACCTCACATTGATGTTTTCACTTCCAGGCATTTCACGAAAGTGTTGGTCCATTCTTTGTTGTTAAAGATGTCTTATGCTATCTTCCTGCAACAAATTCATTCTAAATACTTCTTCTCGGCTTTTGTTTTTGTTTACTAGAGAGTAATGATATTGGAAGTGTAGAGGTATTTTGATATCAATAGTAAATGATGAGTAACAACATCGTAGCCTCTGCAAACCTCACATCTTGTACTAAGCACCTATTTTCGTATTAAACTAGCACGTAACAAATAATTGATCATCTTCACGTGCACTCCAATTCCGTTTGTAGATATCTTTATAGCGAAAGGATGTGTTACTTTTCAATGAATTTACCCTTAACGGAACACCAGGGTCCTGGGGACCTTTTTGATTCCATTGCTTCATAATTTTGCCGCAATGAGTTCTACACACCGAGACTCCAATGTAAATTCACTTCAGGTTTTGACTAACCTGTCGAATGTTGTCCATGTTCTGATAGTGCTCCGGTGTTCTGCTATAAAATTATATATTTGTCGGCAAAGGTGAGGGTCCCATAGACCCTGGTGCTCCATTAGTGTAAGTATTTTGGTTAGTGTAATCTGCTTTTTTTTATATATACAATTGTTCGCAGGACATTAACTGCTTATGGAAAGTGTCTTGTACCAATATTTAATGGTTGTACCAGGCAAATGTAAACATTGCATAGACTGAACATATTATCTTTCAAATAATGGTATTTATAAAACAGTTCCCGCTGCTCTCCAACCTTACCACAACTATGCAACAACAATAAAAATATATATTCAAACTAACTTCCAAGCCAACAATATAAATATAATCCATTCAATAAACATCGTCCAACAATATATATTCTCTTATTTGTAATAACAATTGACGATGTTCTTAATGCTGATGGTTTTTAGTTCGTTATATAAATTTATAAATGGTTTCAAAATTCATGCAATACATTTTTATTTTATTTAAGGCATTGTCATAATAAATAATAATAATAATAAAATAATAATCCACCTAGGAGTACACGACCTTGCAGTTGGTGGTGGAGCTTGAGTACCCCCATGAGCCTGAGAGCTATGTCAGTGGTAGCCTAGCTACTGGTAGGGCCTCCCTTGCTGAATAGGTTGAAGGTGAGGGGTGACGAAGAAGTACTCCATTTTGAGGAGAGTGGGAAGTAAGTAGAGAGGGAAGGGTCATGAACCTTTGGACTTCCTGTTATCGGCCCATGGAGGGTACAGGAGAGAAACTGGGTTGGCACACCAGGCCACTGATTAGAGTGGAGGCCCGAACCTTGCATTAGCCAGCGAAGGAGGCTGCCTTCAGCAGTCAGTGAAAATCCCGTAGGGTTTAGTAATGCCGACTGGCGATCGGAGGGACCCCTTGCTGGGCCCTGCGGGGGATGCCCCGAGGCCACTATGGGTCGCAGTAACGGATGGCAGGAAACAACCCAAGGGTTAAGTGTGATCTGTGAACTCGAACTTGCTACCTGCGAATCTTCACTTGAAACCAATGAGCAAAATGGATAGAACAAGCAATGTAATGAACCTTAACGTGCCTTGTTCTACCAATGTCCCATACCTGCTCAGAAACCGAGCTAATGTCACCTTGTCGACATCTGGCCATCCCACGGATGTTAGTCCCAGGGACCCAGAGCCGGCAGTAGCTCGAAGCCATCGTCAGAGATGGACCCGGGATGAATTAAAGGAGGTGATGTGGTGCTTTTACTATGCAAAAGCGAAAAATGGGGGCTCAGAAATAGAAGTTTTCAAGATATGGAGAGAGCGGAACCCAGATATGAGACCTACCCTAGACTCAAAGAAGCTTGCCAGTCAACGACGATACATACTCAGCAGTGGAAAATTCACAGCAGAACAACTTGCTGACATTGAGAGAAACGCGGAGTATGTTCTTCGATCGAACTATCCACATGACGAACATTTAGACCATCTAATATCCCTGAAAACGATGATCCAAAGGTTCATCTCTTCCAAATGAAACACCGTCAGTGGTGAAAATTCATCTGGCCATGAGTCACACGATAAGGACATGATGCGAAACTCCTCCGACGCGAGATAGAACGAGTTCGTCTACTTCCATTCGAATCTCGTGCACCGTTGAGGAGAATTTACGAAAATGCTAAAGCTAAGAGAGTGATAGAAACAGCGAATTCTGTCTTAAATGAGGTTGTACAGACCTCAAGTAGAGATCTAGATATTACTGAAATCAATCACATCGTGTATGCAACTGGATATCTAGTATCTCAGATAATCTTGGGGCCAGCCAAGAACACCGATGGCCGACAGCCAGACAGAGTAAAAAGCTCGTACCTCCATGGATGAAAAGAATTATGAAACGGATAGCCGACACACGGCGTGAAATATCACTCCTAGCCGAGGCATCTTCTAAGTCAAACCACACGTATAAAGTTCAACAAAAATACTTCATGTTGAACAAAAATACCTAATTGACAATGACACAACAAGGCTAATGGTAGCTGAAAAGCTAAAAGAAAAATCCAAGCATGGGCTCAACGAATAAGACGGTACAAACGTAGAGAAGTACTGTACAGAAGTTACTTAACTGCAGCCATAGCTGACAAAATGTATAGACATCTAGAGAAGAATCATCTAATGCCAGCTGAACAAAAAGGATGTCGTAAAGGTTCTTATGGCTGTAAGGAAATCTTGCTACTGAATAAAGTCATCTTGAATGATGTAAAGAAACGAAAACGTAATTTGAGCATGGCTTGGATTGACTACCAAAAGGCCTTTGATAGTGTACCACACGATTGGATTTTGAAGACCCTGGAGATCTATCGATTTCATCCTAGACTTATTGAATTTTGCAAGGCTAGTATGAAGTCGTGGAGTACCAGGTTACTAATCCACAGCGGAAAGGAAGCAGTAGAAACCAGAAGTATTCAGATTAACAGGGGTATTTTTCAAGGAGATTCACTATCCCCTCTGCTGTTTTGCATTAGTTTGATCCCACTATCGAGACAGTTGTCGCAAGCTGACTTTGGTTACAAGCTCCATGGTGATGAAAGGCCAGTATCACATTTGTTTTACATGGATGATCTGAAAGTGTTTGCTAAGAATGAAGCGATTCTCTCCCAAATGCTGTCTGTCGTGAATGACTTTAGCAATGACATCTGCATGAAGTTTGGTCTTGACAAGTGTGCAAAAATCAATTTAAAAAGAGGCAAACTGACAACGTCAGAGAACATTGAAGTTGATACGCACACTGTGATTCAAGATCTTGAGCCAGGTAAAACTTACAAATATCTGGGCATTGAAGAATGTGAGACCATCTCGAACGACACAATGAAAGAGAGAATTCGCAGGGAGTATTATAGAAGAGTGAGACTTGTCCTGCAGTCCGCTCTGAATTCCAGGAATAAAATATCTGCAATAGGTAGTTTGGCGGTGCCTGTAGCCGAATACAGTTTCGGACTAGTGGACTGGACTGAGCAAGAAATTCGCACCATGGATCGAAAAACCAGAAAACTGCTAACAATGCATCATGTTGCCCACCCTCGAGCTGATGTACATAGACTTTATGTGTCACGTAAGGAAGGAGGAAGAGGCCTCAGACAAATTGAGGCCTCCTGGCACAACGCAATAGTCGGGATGGGAAAGTATGTAGTCAGCCATCAAGATGACCCTCTAATGAGGCAGGTCATGAAATCTGACCGAAGAATGGGAAACAGAGGCATTGTTAGTGTAGCAAGAAGCATTGCGAAGAAAACTATGCAAGACACGTCGAATAACACAGACACTGAACTTCTGATGCTACTAAACATGAAATGTGAGACACAAAAAATGTTAAAGAAATCGTGGAGAGACAAACCACTCCACGGACAATACCTAAAAAGAATGGACAAGGTGCAGATCAATAAAGATCAATCATTTATGTGGCTTAAAAGGGGAAGAATGAAGCCAGAATCGGAAGCACTTGTAATAGCTGCCCAAGATCAGGCCTTGAGAACACGACATTATGATAAAGCGGTTCTCAAAATTTCCCAAGATGATAAATGCCGCATTTGCCAGGAGCAAGTAGAAACCATTGATCATATTGTCTCAGCTTGTCCAATCCTAGCAAAGACCGAATACTTGAAAAGACACGACAGGGTGTGTAGCTACCTCCACTGGCAGATCTGTACCGCCCTCGAAGTTCCAAACACATGCCCCAAGTGGTACGAACACTCACCGAAACCGGTGACGTCTGTTGGATTGTGTACGATATTGTACGACCAACAAATTCAAACTGATCGCACGATAGCGGCAAACAAACCGGATATAGTTATCCGGGATTTGGAGAAAAAATCGTGTTTACTTGTCGATGTTGCTGTACCTTGCGATCAAAACGTCGTTACCAAGGAGGCAGAGAAACGTCTTAAATACAAGAGTTTGGAAATCGAGATCAGCCGAATGTGGGGCGTAAAAGCACAGGTCGTCCCGATAGTTATCGGAGCTCTGGGATTTGTTCCGCAAAATTTGAGTAAGAACTTGTCTAAACTCCCAGGTAATTCAAAAGACTGGGAAGTGCAAGAAATTGCTTTATTTGGAACAGCCCACATTTTGCGCAAAGTATTGTAGAGGCACCGATAGTCCCTAGATCTGCTCCTTAGGTAGCTGGTTGCAACCTGGAGTAGATTTTATATTCAGCCGACTCATAACATCTTTAGTCGTGATGTAATGGAATAATAATAATAATAATATATAATAATAAATTGCC
>JAHLJT010002499.1:0-15215 GCA_031308135.1 Acheta domesticus
AAAAAAATATGGAGTGAAACCAAAACTGAAGTGTGGCTTCATTTTAAGAACCATAGGTTGGATAAAGAAGGCACAATTGGTAAAATTACAGTGTATATCATTCTTTCATTACTCTTTCACATCAACGTAAAATGTACTAACTTTATGCCTAGTTGACGTGTGTGTATGTGTGTGTACATAAATATCTGTGTATGTGTGTGGAGGGGTAAGGGTGTATATAGATATAGATATAATGTGTCCCTGTGTCGTAAAAACTTATAGATGTAGAGATCTCTCAGAAATCATACAGATAACATGCCTCAAATTCAATAGTTTTTCACAGAATAAAAGCGTATATTTTAAAACTTCAAATGCGTTTGTAATCTCAAATAAAACGATTGTGGTATTTAATTTTTCACACTCTCCGTTTTATATTTAGTCCGCAGTTTGGTTGAACAAAATAATTGGGGAAACTATTTTAGTTTCAAAAAATCAAATTGTGAGTCAGAATCTGAGCAAGGTTTTTCCATTCTGTACTGTTGGCTTTTCCTTCGTTTTTTCCGAGGCGAAGCTTTTTGTACAGTGAAAATAGGAACTACAGTAAAATCTGTCTAAACCGGAAACGATTGGACAAAAAAAATTCCGGTTTAGGGAGGTTTCCGTTTTAGGCAAAATTGTCCTTTTATGACACTTTTTATGTTGATATTTCCGTCCTGAAACTAGTAACATGACTTTATTATAATTATAAAACTATACTAACATAAACTCATTTATGGAAGAAATACCAACAAATGAATAATAAACATAATTATTTCTGACAGTTAGGTAAAAAGAATATTTCACGACTTGTTTATTTAAATAGTTACTTTGTTCAACATTAATCGTTTCGGGTCTCTCTTTCAACATTTGCGCTTTGGGTTTCTCTCTTACTAACACCTTTTCAGTTGTTTTCTTAAGTTGAACAATTTAACATGTAGATTTTATGTTTTTTCAATCATTGTCAAACTGGTTGTGAAACTTTAAAAACACCTTATCTCACTGGCTAGTAGCTGCACCCGAACTTCTCGCAGACTCTTTCAGCGGACAATGCGTCACAGCCCAGAGTACTACACTGCGATTTTCTAACTCTGCCTCTCAAGCCCTTATGGCCACGATGGAGTATCACACGGCATTTCGCGTCTTTCCCGGTCTGCTGCTAGAAGTAGCATGATCGCAAGCGCTGCTTGATACGGTCGCGATCATGCGATTTTTAGCGGCTCGATTGAGGAAGACGCGAAATACCGTGACATATTTCATCGTGAAGACGGGCCTTGAGAGCAAAGAAAAATCGCGGTATAGGTCTATCTGACACCCTCGCATGGCCTCGACAATTCGGCTCTGGTCAAGGGTTACGATTGCCAACGCGAGGCAGGAAACGCGTGAATTGAAGCCATGCCCTTACACCTACCCACGCTTAGAGAGGCGGAGAGAGGGAATTCCCCGACGGCCTACGCCGTGAGAGACAGATGACCTCCAGGTCAACATCTACGATAACGCGGGAGCCCATTTCCTTCACTGTGGGGCCACGTGTGAAACACATAACATGGACAGAGATATTAAAACAGACTTGCAGATGCATTCATTCCAATAAGAGTATATCCCGTCTCTCTGCGAACTACATTAAATTAACAAAATTCCGTTTTATGAAGGTTTTTTCGCATTGCAGGACATGAAAAATCGTTCCGTTTCCCGCGTTGGACAGATTCCGTTTTATGCCGTATAAAAATGCCATTTAACTTCACGGCCGGAGAAATTTTCCGGTTAAGGCAGGTTACCCGGTTTGTACAGGTTCCGATTTAGACAGATTTTACTGTATCAGTGTTTACTTTCCCTTATACGTTACGTGTACACGGAGTGATATAAGTAGTATAGGGAAAGTTATGTAATGCTGCGCGAAAAAAATGGCCATTTTCCGGCGGAAAAAAATTAATTGCGGGTTGTGAAAACGAAAAAGTGGATAAAACCAGTTGCTAAATTAAGAAAAAACATCCCTACGCGTTGTGCAACAGAAATCCTGTTTTCTAGGTCCTTGATACCGAAAAACAATTGAAAGGAAACGTCCGTCTGTGAACACTGCTAGCGCCTAAACCATACTTACTATTTCTTCCAAATGGACATTCCCCGCACGATCTGGTTGAGTGAAAGCTTTGAGTTTTTGAAAAAGATTCTATAAAATTTTGGGGACTTTACATGAAGCTCCCCGGACGTTTTTAAACTTTTCTCAAAAACGGCTCCAAATTTTTCTTTAAATTTCTTGTAAGAACAGAGTTAAATGCACTTATTAAGGTGACATAGGTACGATTCACGGTTAACTCTAAATTTTCGAAAATTGCAAAATTTTGAATTTTATTCAACGTCTTCCTCCAACTACAAAATTGCAGATGGAGATTTTTCCTTGAAAGAAAATTGTATCTTCTTAGTGAGTTCTTTCTTTAAGGTCATATACATTTGTTTGAAAATTTTAGTACTTTTCGCGCAAAATTGCGTGTAATATGTGCAATTTTCAAAAATTACAAAAACAATATTTTCTCAAAAACGGCTACAATTTTTTTCTTTAAACTTTTGGTAGGGATTGTGCTAAATGTACCCAATGAGATGACTCATATTATTGAGATTACTCATATATTGGTATATAAATATCTTACCTTTATTATACTCCTCTCTTTATTGGAAATACCTTCCGTATAAGACTTCAAAGATCGGTTTTTTAGAGGTAATTTACCTTACTCGGACTCTATACCGGTAAATACCTACATTGAAAGGTATTATATCGGTATTTTCTGGAATAACACAACGAAATGATCAATTCGCGACAAAAGACAATTAAATGATCAATCCACAATCAAGGAGCATTCAGAATGCGTTGCATCTAATATACAAGGAGCTCAATGTGAAAATTGGTTTTCAAAATTCAGCAGTGAAAGGACCGGTAGACATCTTCAACGCAACAAAATCGTACTAAAATTATTCTATTCTCAATACAAGGAACTAATGTCAAAATTGTGAAAATTGCCGATGAGGTTCTAAAGGCTCTAGCCGGATAAGGGGTGTTTTCGGCCTTAGTTTGCAATTCGACTCAGATTTTTCCTACATGTTTGGATATAGAAAATATTATTATTTTCAAAATACGAGATTAAAATATTCACAAAGGAAGTAGTACTTACAGCGAAAAACCCGTTTTTTCGAGTTGCAATTAAGAAAATAATCATTTTATGGCATTTATTTTATTTCTTTGCTTCTGATGTGAACTTTGCCGTAATCATTGGTTAAAAAATTGATTGACTTGTAGATGCTTTTTCAGTTCAAATATATTGTATAGTGTGGAGGACGTTTAAGAGAATGGCAAATTATAACTGTGGGCTTTCTTTACAAACGTCCTAGTATAGATTGCTGTGTGACAATGAGAAAGTCCACCCTAAGGTTAATAAGACCAGTATGTGTGGCGACGGGATGTCTTCGTGCTAACCACACGAATCTCTTATCCCATGGCCGAGAAGCTGGCTGCTCGCCCAAGGCTCGTAGAGGGCTGTCGAACGAAGAACAGAACAGAAAATCATAACTAGCGGTGCTACAGAATGGCACAGACTTTCCCGTATATGTTTTCTATTTCCTTGGGTCTTCACTAGCTATTCGGAATTGCCACATACTCTTTCTTGCCAGTTGCCATCTATCACCCCCAAGAGTACATTTTTTTGTCATTTTCTTAATTTTTCGGTTTCCTATTGGTAGAACGGAAACATTAATTTTAGAATATTAAAGAACACAAAACCTAGCACTAAATGGCAAATTTCTTTTAAAAATGCTGTGCGGTTTAATAGAAAATGGCGTTTTAGCGCTACTAAAAATGCGAAATTTGAAGCTCATTTTCACAGAAAAGTTTTGAGTTTTCAAAATACTTTATTTGAAGTTATTTTTATACTCACAAATGTAATAATCTTTACAAATTACGGATAATGTGCGTATTAAAGTTGTGAGAGATCTTTCAAAAAAATTATATTTATATAATTTTTGAAAAACAAAAAATTAACTCAAAATAACTTAACGTCATATAAAGAGTGTAATTATCACTATCCGTTACAAAAGTTTCATGAAACAATTTGCAGCCATATATGAGAAAATGGCATTTGAGCATGTCTGAAAATGCCGAAATTTGAGCTACATTTCACAGAACACGGTTGTGTTTTCGAGAATCTTTACTTGACATTATTAAAAGCATTGATACTCGTAAATATAATAATGTGAAAAATCGCCGGTAATGTAAATATTAACGACGTGGAGACAAGAAAAAATTGAAATTCTTGTGATTTTTGAAAAAACCAACCTATAGGGCAATATGGCTTTTATGTCATCTGATAGATTACATTTACCACTATCCCTACCAAAAGATTAAAGAAAATGTTGGAGCCGTTTTTGAGAAAATCTTGTTTTTGTAATTTTTTAAAATTGCACATAATGCACGCATATTGCGCGAAAAATACTAAAATTTTCAAAGAAAAATGTACATGACCTTAAAGAAAGAACTCACTATGAAGAAAAAAATTTCTTTGAAGGAAAACTCTCTATCTTCAATTTTGTAGTTCCAGAAAGACGCCGTAAAAAATTTCAAAGTTTTGCAATTTTCGAAAATTCAGAGTTATCCGCGAAATCTGACCTATGCCACCTTCATAAGTGTATTCTCTATTCTTACAATAAATTTAAAGAAAAAAAATTTGGAGCCGTTTTTTGAGAAATTTTGAAATTCCCCGGGGGCTTCATCTAAAGTACCTCCAAATTTTGCAGAATCTTTTTCAAATCTCAAAGCTTCGACTAGACCAGATCGACCGGGGATATCCATTTTGGAAGAAATCGTACGTATGGTTTAGGCGCTAGCAGTGTTTAGAGACGGACAGACGGACGTTTTCCGTTCATTTGTTTTTCGATATCAAAAACCACAAAACAGGGTTACTTGCTACACCACGTGTTAGGGGATTTTTTTTCTTAATTTGGCAACTGTTTTATCCAATTTTTCGTTATCACGGCCCGGCAATTAATTTTTTTCCGCCGAAAATTGGTCATTTTTTCGCGCGGCATTACATAACTTTCCCTATACTACGTATATCACTCCGTGTATACGTACGTATATGGAAAGTAAAAACGTGATGTCATTTGGATTTTAATGATTTTCTCGTAACAATATGAGCGGATTGCGAATAATTTTAGTACTATTTTTTTGCGTTGAAAATGTCTACCGGTCCTTTCACTGCTGAATTTGAAACCCAAGATTTTTTTTGTGAAATCGGAAGGGGTTCAGATACAGTTCATCTGGGTTTATTGCCTTTCTACTGGGTTGAAAAAAAAGTAAGTTCCCCGAATCCACAGAATGCAGGGTGGTACCTATCTATGAAAAAAATTAATTTAAGTGTGGAAATTAGGTGACACACATACTCTTTTGTAGAAATAATCATTATAAATCTATGTATAATTCTATAGAAATTGATTATTTTGAATGTCAAAAATGTGCTATTACAATGGGTGTTCAATTTTCCGAGGATCTCTTCCTGTATGTATCTCTGATAATGTAATACTGTATAATACTTCACGTCCTAAAATAGTAGCAAAAAGGAAATTTGATTGTAAGTTGCAGTGTTCATTAAATAATATGTTATACATATTTTCCTTGATATCTTGCATTTTTTCCAAATTTGAGATTGATATTGGCTTTAACACGTTTCCTTTGCACTACATTCACGATAAATTAAACTGAAATTAAAATTTTATTAATATTTATTTTCAATACTTTTAAAGGATTTGGGTACTCTAGAATGTGTATTAGGTAGCCTACCAATTCAAATTATTTAACATCGATGTATGTAATGAACATGTTTACAATTTTCAAATATACTGTGAAATGTATGTTTGTACAATGGTACAAAACCAGCATATAAACTGTGAAAATATTTTATTAGCTTTTGCCACATACTACTATTATCATTTACTTAGATATTTTATTCTTTTCACATCACAAATTGGACAGTGTGAGGGTAATGAAATATATATTTTTAGTAGGTAGATGATACTTAATATTCTTTATATTCTCTCATAACAGGTTCATGCAACTGCGGAAGTAAACTGCACATACGTTTTTAAACAGCAGTGGCAATGATGTAAAATTTCAAGCCACCATACGGTTTGGGGTAGGTGTATGTGGAAAGCGACCTATTCGCCAACCAAGAAGGAAAGAAATCGCAGAGCAATTGGCCACAACGTCTGCAGAACGTCTTCGAGCAGATATAGCGAATGAATTAATGGACCCTGGTGATCCAGAATCGGCAGCTTTGCCAAATGCAAGTGTGTTGCATGTGATTTCAAAGGAGTATTTGGACTCGCAACTCTTACATAAAGAACCAATTCAAGCTCTGCAGATAATGCAAAATGAAGGGAAATCTACTGTATTTCACAATATCGGTGTTGTTCCTTTTTTTGTTTATTTTGATACTCATTTTCAAAAAAACTTTTATAAAGTATATGCCAGAGAACAATCCTCCTGCTTGTATGTTGATGCAACGGGAGGTTTAGTTAAAAAAATTGTCAGAATTGACGGAACACTGAGTTCCCACATTTTTTTATACTTGGCAGTCGTCAGAACTTCGGAAGGTCAATTTCCTGTTACGCAATTACTTTCAGAAAAGCAGAATACATCAACAATTTTATTTTGGTTAAACCTCTGGGTTGCCTCGGGAGCGCCACCTCCCAAGGAAACTGTGACAGACGCATCCAGAGCTCTTCTAACGGCCTTAGTACGATGCTTCACAGGATATTTAACTATAGAAGAATATGCTGATTGCTTTTTTGACAAAATTCCAAGGTGTTATATAAGCATAGATGTAGCACATTTTTTTAAAAATGTATGCCAATTTTTTGTCAAAACAAGCACGCCTAGTAAAGAAATTTTTCCTTGGAGTTATTGGGAAGTTAATCTTGTCTAGAGATGTGGATAGCATTAGAAAGATAGTCTTATCCACTGTTGTGGTTGCTAGAAGCGAAACAAGTGGTTTCCTTCTAAGCAACCCAAAACACAAAACTGCCGCAGAAGTACACAAACATGTACTCATGAACCTTATAACCAGTAAAGATTCAATTGACAATATTCTTCATGAAATATGTGAAAATGAGCCAAATTGTGCTCCTGATGAGAATGATACAGAAAATTTTGTGATACAATCAGGACCAAATCGATGGAGCCAGTGGGCGGCCGATATTGACAGAGAAGCTCTTACTTTATTGCAAGAAGGTTCCAATGTCAACCCTTTTTATCTACCTAAATTTAGTGAAAAACTTTTGAAGGAGATGCAAACTTTTCCACTTTGGACATGTGCTTTCAGGGATCAATTTGGTTATGGAAATATACCTGCTTCATGTGCCTCTGTGGAAAGTGAATTTGGCAAAATTAAACACCACATTTTGAAGTTAAAAAGCAAAAAGGGGAAACAAAGGGTAGATGAATTTGTGAAAGATTTCACTGATTATTTGAACGGAAAAATGAAGTTAATTGAGGCCAAACACATGCAGAAGAAACTCGCAGATTCTCGTAAAGATGCTATTAATACAACGGAAAACAACATCGCCGAAAACACTGGGAACTCAGTAGCATGGGAGTGTAACATCTGCAATGCCTGTAACATCTTCAGCAAGAAACGAGCCAGAAGGCTCTCGCGTGGAGAAAATGTGCCCCGCATGTAAAAATGGAGATCTTCCTACTAACATCCATAAATGTGTAATTTGTTTAAAACCTGTGCACATTATTTTTGATTGTTCGTACAGACTTGAAAATGAAGAAGAAGGATTTGGGGAAAAACGTGTATGCTTTCAATGCTACCATTCGAAGGATGGCCAAACTATTAAGCTAATAATGAGACTGAAAACTGGAGAGGTTTAGCTGTGCAAAAAAACCAATCAAAAAAGCTTTATACTTAAATAATGAAGTTGATCTGTCAAATGCGATTCAATTCAAAAAGCATCTGAAGATCCCCATTATTAAGAATGGATCCAGTTCAGAACTAAGTGCCATCAAAATTAATGGTAAGTATTATACTATGAATTGGACATGTTCTTTAGATTCAATGATTCAGATTATGGTTTTTGCAGCAGCACAAAATGCAAAATTAAGAGAAGTAATGGCGAAATATGCCAATACTTTTTTTATTTTGGTTCAAAATATTATGAAAAATGAAATAACCACTCAAACGTAAAGATTGCGCGCGAATCTGTACGTAGAAATTTTTTCACGCTCAACGGAGACGTATCGCCTTACAGAGAGCAACAATTCAATTTTGATGGATTGCAATGCATCCATATCTCATTTGGTTGGACTACTGACGACTGCCTACCCAACATACACGGAATCATCAACATGTAGTGAAGGCTGTCCAACTATAAATAATAGCATTACAAAAATTAGTGTTTCTGTTGCAAATGCAATAAATGAAACGCTAAATGACGTTTTGAAAACTTACACATCCTCGACTGAATCAAAATGCCGTAGGCAAACGAAAAAGGACTTTACACATTATGAATGTCCCGGTATTTACCGAACAAAATTTGAAGAAGCTGGTGAGTGACAATTTTACCAATATTAACTTGAAATACTAGTAAATAAGATTAAAATATATTGAAATATATAACAATTATTTTATAAGTGTATTCAAGGACTATGATACAAAATTATCCAATCGCCATTATATGCTTACTTACGCGTTCAGGGAGGATAAAATTACTAATTACTATATGCGATGTAATAAAGATTGCCTAGAAACAGATTGATAAAAAATACACACAAACAGAACAACATAAATAACAGTTACTCCATTCTTCTACTCCTTCTTCTTCTTAGCCTGCTTTCGGGAATTTCTTTCATTGCCTCCGTTTCCATTAGGCTTCATCTGCTACCTGATTTGAATGACCGCTCAGTGCGTGTACCGTACCACGCAATTGCTATCGCCAAAGTAAACATTTATATTTTATTCGTAGCCATAGCTATTAGTCATATTATTCACTTAGGCAATTGGCCGTAAGTTAGTCCTTTATTCACGAGACGAGCAATTTTTCCTTACTTGTAAAGTAAATAACTATTAACTATAACCAGAGACAGGCCAATTAAACCATGGCAGCGAGTTTACATATGGCTTCGTGTATTCTTTGATTTCTTTTCAAACATTATAAAAAAATTATTCACTTGGTACCAATAAATCCGGAGAATCAATACTCTTCTGACAAAACAAATACTTTACTGTTTGGTTATCAAGATAGGAAAAGGGGAGGCGCAAATATTTAGGCGCACTGGCTTGACTTACTGAATGATGTTTCCGAGCACTTCAACGTCTGTGCTCATTAGTCCCGTTAATGTGAATATCCGCTGGACATTGAGATCCGGCATCGACCTGAACGTTGACTTGCGGCCGAAATCCCCTATGGATCTCCCCACAGCGGGTCACCGCCCCAACCGGTTCGCGACCTCGACCGGGAGAAGTAGCTCAGGGCATCAACTGATATCACTGCAGTGCCTCTGGCCTAGAGGCCCTAGGTTCGAGTCCTGACGGTGGCAGGATCTTGGACACTACCTTATCCAGCTTGGTCGAATCCAGTATCTGGGGAGAATTGTAGCGGCTGCCTGTTCTCATCGGTAGTTTTCAATGGTTTCTGGACCACGGACCACGCGTGATATTTCCTTCCTCTTCCTTGTCCTATCCTCACCTCTTTAATTATACACACACTTCACTACAACACTTGCCGGGATATCGGTTGGGAGCTAAGAGTTTGACCCGGCTGGGGTGGTGCCTCCTGTTGGGGAGATATCTGGTTGGAAAATGCCCGCTCGCTGACGGTAGGTCGACTCCACCTATCGCTATCCAGCACGAGAAAGATCACCGCCTCCTCACGAGGAAAAATCATACACTACACACTGGACTAATTACCTTAGAAATTGACGCGCTCGGAATCACTAACAATCAATCCAACATGTGTTGTAGAAAAGAGTTTGTATGTGTAAGTCTATGTATAAGAGGGGAGGTTAGGACAAAGAAAAAGAAGAAAAGCGCTGTCACCTTTCTTAGGGTAATGCTTTGGCATTCGCGTGGCATTGATCGGAAATACCACGGACAACCGATAACTACACCTGGCCTCTAGAATTCTCCTCTGTAGTACCTTTGGGACACGAACAGCCCGGTCAGAGTCAATGCAGAGATAGTGCAAAGCTGACTCTGAACTAACACAGCCTATACGCGCATTGGGGCGTCCATTATCAGTAATATGGCATTGACTATTCAAAGTTAGGCTGGATGACTTGTCACTTACGAGAATAGTGTATCCCACATTAGTATTATCCTAGCCTACACGAAAACCAATGAGGAGCAAACACCTGTAACTGCACATTCTTTAATACAATAGATGGGTTCAACATCTTTTTCTTAATATCAAGGCATGATTTTTTTTCAGACACTGGATCAGTAGTAGATACTCACTTAAGAATAATCCATTGTTAATTTATATGATAGTTAAATAAGTTTATTTTTTTTAGGTACAATTCTCTACATTGACATATACGATTCAGTAGAACATTCAAATGTTCGACTAGATGAGATTCAAAGAAACATTCAATTTAATAATGAGTTTTATGGATTAATTGGAATAGTGAATTACATCGCACCAATTTCTGCCCAGAAATCGGAAGACGTCATGGGACACTATACCGCCCTTTGCCCACAAAGTGATAGCACATGGCTTGAATGTGATGATTTGAAACAAAAACAATTACTCGACACAAATCTTTCCTCATAAAGCCAGCTTTACTTGTTTTTTGCAAAGGCAAATTTATTGCAATAAATCTATATAAAAGTGTGAATATAAAAGTGTAAATAGTGTAAATATAACAGACATATGGTAACAGGTGAACTGAAACATATTGCATGTACGAAATGTATGGTAATATTGATATTTGAAATTCATTTTTCGGCATCGAAGTTACTCGGTATTACAGAACACTATTAGAGAATGCATTCATAATCCTAAAGTAGGTCTTCTAATGGAAAAACTACTGCGTTAATATAATGTATCAACAATGTTCATATTTTCAACATGATATGAAAGTTTACCTATGGAGGTCAAAAATCTGTTTTGTATGTCTGCTTTCGGCAAAATATTGTTGCTGAATACGAGATGTAGATATGATTTCTGGTCTTGAGTTTATATATATATATATATATATATCAACACAAGACCCTTGGCCGTATAACAACACATGGCCTTACACATGTAGGAAACAATAACGTAATTGAAAAACTTTCAAATGTTATTTTGAGTGTTTTTTACTCAGCTAGTATTATACTTAATATTTTAATTAAATTTGTATGATAATGGTTTTATGGTCTAAGGAAGGGGTAGAAAGGTGGATTTTAAGAGTTCAGAAGCTTTTTGTAGTGTTTTGATTTTAAGGCAGTTTGAAATGTCTTAAAGAATCTAGATTTGATTCTGTTTGGGATGTGTATGCTTGTCGACCTAGTAGAAAGTGGGCTGTACTTGAGCAAGATGGTAGGAGAGTGAAAAATGTTGAGAATAGGTTGATGAAAGGTATTTGGATCTGTGATTAAAGGTATTTGGATTTCGTAACATATTTGACTATTGGGTATAACCCATGATGCGTTGATAAGTCAACGGAGAATTTGTTTTGGATACAGTTTGACTGCTTTAGCTGTTACTTTTTGTAGGACTGACTTAATGTGTAGGTTCCATGTTAAACGTCTGTCTATTAGTACTCCCAAGTATTTTATAGGTGTGGAATTACTTGACCAAGGGAGTTGGGAGATATCAATTTTTAGAGGTTTTGTTTTCTGAGGGTAAAGATCTTTGTGTTTTGTGGGATCTATTTTGAGTCACCATTTGCGAAACCAGCTGTTAAGAGTGTGAAGATGAGATGATTGGGTATAAACCATGATGCGTTGATATGTCTACAGAGAAAGGGTACCCCCGGATAAGATGGCAAAAAGTTCCCCTCCAACCAAATTACATACGAGTAGTTACACTATAATTCTAACATAAAAATAATTTTTTTGAAAGGTTTCTTAGCCCCCGTCTCATCACCCACACACCTCTACAGCAAGAACGTGTTTTTTTCAATTTCAATTTTTTTTCGTCAACTTAACACTATTTTTCTGATTGAAAAAAAATATGATTAAATAAGAACACAATTCGTACTATCAGGAAAATATTTTTCAATATTTTCTCAGGCCCAAATTCAAACACAAAAAATATTTTTGAAGGAAAATAACGGGAAATATTTTTTACTGTCTTAGAAGCCTGGAACAGGCTCCAAAAAATACCAAGGTTCCTCTTAAAACACAAATTGTTGTGGATTTTTCAGATTTTTTCAATTGCTGGGCTGCTGTTAAAACAATAATTTTTAACTTTCTTCCGAAGTGAAATATTCCTGGGTTTTTTAACAATATATACAAATGTATAATAAACACTAAATAAATGTACAGAACTGTTGCAGTCATATTCAAGGTATATTTAAAGTCTAGGTGTTTTAAAGGCGGGGAATGTTTTAACAGCAGCCCAGCAATCGAAAAACATCTGAAAAATCCACAACAATTTGTGATGTTAAGAGGATCTTTGGCATTTTTTTTCGCGCTTGTTCCAGGCTTCTAAGACACAGTAAAAATATCTGGTTTTTTTTTTCAAAAGTATTTTTTTGTTGTTTGCATTTGGGCCTGAGAAAATATTGAAAAATATTTTTCTGATAGTACGAATTGTGTTCTTATTTATCATATTTTTTTAAATCAGAAAAAATAGTGTTAAGTTGACGAAAAAATTGAAAAAAACACGTTTTTGTCTGTAGACGGGTGTGGGTGGTGGATGGGGGCTAAGAAACCTTTCAAAAATATTATTTTTTATGTTAGAATTATAGTGTAACTACTCATATGTAATTTGGTTGAGGGGCACTTTTTACCATCTTATCGGGGGGGCCCTTTGTTTTTTGAAAAGTGTGTAGAGACTTGACATTACTGGGTGCTACGTTTATCCATGCTGGACAGGCATATGTCAATATGGGTCTGATAATACTTTTGTAGAGGAGCAATTTGATTTCAACATGTAAAGGGGATGCAGATTGATGAGTAGATACAGTTTGCTTTAGCTGTGTGTGTGTGTGTGTGTGTTGGAGAAAATATGGTTTACTTGGACCTGGAAGGTTCGGTTTGTGAGATTACGGTGAATAAATTTGTAGAGATCATCAGGAGTTCCAAGATGCTGAATGTTATAGAGTAAACCTTGATGCCAAATGCTGTCAAATGCTTCAATTAGTTATGCCTAAAATACTGCTATGGTATGTTCTTTTGAATGGAAACTATTTGCTATGTGTTCGACTAGTAATAAGGAGTGACTTGTTGAATTATTTGGCTTGAATTCATATTGTGTTTTGGGTTCGATGACATTTGTGTTTAAGAAATGAACTATACAAATGACAATTCATTTTTCAAAGATTTTGGCTATTGATGGGAACAGACTAAAAGATCTGTAATTTGATGGTTCATTAGAATTAGTTTATGATTTATTTAGTTTAAGATATACCATGTTTCCATGTTTGGGGAAGTAGCCAATTTTGAGTGCAGCATTGAAGACAACTGTTATGGATGCAATACAGCTAAAGGGAGTTGTTTAAGTATTAGGTTGAAAATGCTGTCACGGCCAATTTTTGTTTTTCAACTTTTTCATGATAATTTGTATTTCTGTTGAAGAAATGAATTGAATGGGGTGTGGATCTGTGGATTCAGGTATTGCTTTTTGTTGAACGGTTTGGTATAAATTTTAGTTACAACTAAATCAAGAATATCTGGAGCAATTTTGTGTTAGAGTAGAAAGGAGAGTAACGTCGAGAATGTATGTAATATGTAGGTAAGACTGTATTTAAGTAGTCTTTTGCCATGATAGTTCGTTGAGTTACAGCACCCGGCTAGATTTTTACAATTTAGATCACCAATAATTAAGGTTGCAGTGTCTGTAGAAAAACATTGGTTTAATACATTTATAGAAAATTTTGGGTTGGAGCTCTGTAAGCAGCATAATGTTTATTCGTTCAGTACAGGTGTTAATTTCTATTGCAACAGTTTCTATGTTTGTGGCTGAGGGTGAGTGAATTTGTGACTTTTTGAATTTACTGTTATTACTATTGCTGTTACCCCAGAGGCTGTTAGTCTTAGTCTATGACTTCTAAATAATTTATAGCCATATAATTTTTGTTTTTCTTCTGGAACTAGATGGTTTCACTGATGGTGAAAAAGTGTATATTGTTTCTTAATACCGTTTGCAATACTATAGTTAAGAGTGGTTAATCTCTTTGAGTTATCCATTTTGAACTGATGGAACTGTATAGGATTATTGTTAATAGGTTAAGGCATAAATTAAAAGTTAACAATTATGTCCTCTTAAAATTAATGATTTTATCTCATTGGGAAGAGAGGAATTGTTCTTCCCTTCCCATAAGTTTGTTTTTATAAGTTTGACATTGTTACAGAAATAGAGCACTTGAAAGGTACATAGATTTATATTTTTAAATGTGAACTTGCTAGAAAGCAACTGTGAAGAAAAGATAAATTTGTGGCTGCTTTACCCTTGTTGGTTGATTGATAACATAAGGTTTTGAAAATGGGAAATTAGTGTTGGTAGAACTTGAGTAACTACTTGTGTAATATGTTAGTATACTTTCAATGTTGTTTATTTGATTGTGCCATTGATTAGTTGAGGTGTCATTGGAGTGTAATTTGCAATTTTTGGTCTCTTGGGAAATGGAGGAAATTGTATGTTAGAGTTTCTAAGTGTAAAATCTGCATTGGTGGAACAGAGTAATTAATTGTTTTAGTTTTTGAATGTAGATTTGTATTGGCGTTTCGAGAATTATAACTGGATTCTTTAGTTTTTTGCATAAATCTTTGTTAGTATTATAGCTTTACGGGTAGTTGTGTGGTTCTGTAAAAAATTACACATGTGGGAGTAGTTTCATTTGTTGGTAATTTGCATTGTAAATATTTTTAAATAAATATAACAATTAAGTAATTCAGCAATGTAAAATTTTTGTGTAAATGGCCTGTAGAATTATTGAATTGCTTGGAGAAAAATATCAATGATTGTGCGGTTTATATATTCAGATATTGCAATTTTAAATAAAATGT
>JAHLJT010002501.1:0-85926 GCA_031308135.1 Acheta domesticus
TTGGTCTGTGTGTTGTTTGTTTGAGCTAAATTGTATTGTTTGAGTTGATCTATTGAGTTATGTTAGAGTAGAAATTATTGGATAGGCGTGCTATTTGATGGATGATTGAGTTTATAAATAATTCACTATAGAGTTGATGGTTTGAAATGAACCATGGGCGTTGGTGATTATTCTGAGGAATCTGATCTGTAATATTTGTATTTTATTTACATTGGATGGTGCAGCATTGTCCAGATGGGGCAAGCGTATAGCATTATGGGTCTTATGATAGTTTTATATAGTGTTATTGCATTTGTTAGTGAAAGTTTGAAAGTTTTATTAAGTATTGGCTTGAGTTGGATTAATTTGATTTTAGCCTGTTGTGTTTTTTATATTGATGTGGTTTTTCCAGTTTAGTCTTGTGTCAAGATTTAGACCTAAGTATTTTATAGGTTGGTTTGATGGTGTCCAGTTTATTCGACTATTGTTTAATAGTAATGGTTGGGGGGCAGAGAATGGTCTCTATGAAAACATTTTTGATTTTCATTTATTTGGATTTAGTTTTATTTTCCATTTTATTGCCCGTTTGTCTATTTATTCAAATTTGTTGAATTTTTGTGCTGCTGTATGTCAGGGTGCAACTTGATGTGAATATTGCCGTATCGTCAGCAAATTGTGCAAGTTGAGTGTATCGTGTGGTGGGGATATCTGCTGTGTAAATAGTGAATAGTGTTGGGGATAAGGGTGTGCCTTGTGGAAGTCCTGCTTCTATAGGGCGTGGGTTGGAGCTATGATTATCTATGATTCCTCTGATATAAATTGTGTGATAATATTTAGTAAGTATTTAGGTGTTTCTATTGTTTTGAGTTTGTATATTAATCCGGGTGCCAGACTCTGTCAAATGCTTGAGATACATCTAAGAGTGTTACAATTGAGTGTTTCTTTTCGTGGAAGGCAGTGTGAATGTATTCAGTAATCCTTAGCAATTGATGTGCAGTTGAGTTTCTAAAACCAATTGGTGGTTTGGAATAGCTTCTGATTTTGTTAGATGATTATTGAGTCTTTTTAACATTATTTTTTCAAATAATTTAGATAACGTTGGGAGGAGACTTATAGGTCTGTAATTCACTGCGAGGCTATGTTTTGTGCTTGGTTTAGGGATCGGGATTATATTTGATATTGTCCAAGTTCTTGGGAAACAGCCTAGTCTGAATGATGAATTATAGATGTTGTTTATGTATGCGATTGTGGTTGTGGGCAGGTTTTTTAATATTTGGTTGCTAATTAGGTCATGTCCGGGAGCTTTTCTTTAGGCATTTTTTTATGAGGTTTTTGACTTCAGTAGGTGAAATGAATTTTAATCTCTGTGGGACGTCATAGTTGGGTGCTCCATTTGAATCAATTATTGCTTGGTGGTCTGGGTGTACGGGTGTGTTATTAGGCTTGAATGTTTGAGCGAAGTGTTCTGCTAGTGCTTCTGCCTTATCTTGGGGCATATTTTATACCTTGTGTCGTGTTGAGTGGCGGAATGGTTATTTTTTTATTTAGAAGACATTTTGAGAAGTGCCATAGTGATTTGTTTGAGGTATTTAATGTTTCTGTTTTCCTGTCAAAGGATTTTTGGGTGTGTATATTTATTGCCCTTTTTGTTATTTCATTGAGGAGATTTAGTTCTTTTTTCTGTTGGGGAATTCTATTCTTGCTCCATAGCCTTCTAGTTTTATTGCGTGTGTTGATTATTTCTGTTATCTCTTTGGGTAGTTTTGGTTTTGTCTGTTTAGAAGAATATGTGGGTTTGTTTATTGTGTTTGTTATTATTTCGTTTATCTGCATGACTGATTTTTCTATTTCCATAGGGGAGTTTAATATTTTGAATTGTGGTGTCTTGGTTTTCACTATTTTCCTAAATGTTTCCCAATTTATGTTTTGGGTGATTAGTTTCTGAGTTGGAGCATGTGGGGAGGTATAATTTTGGTGGTTATTAACGTTTTCTTCTAGTCCTCTATCGATAATTTAATTACTCTTAAATATGTTCTGGCTCTTGTGGTAAATGTTTACTCGCAATACTCACCGTGCAGGATACATGGTTACATGAATAAAAACTTTGTTTGGTACAGATTACAGCGGAATTACCTAAAAAAAATGGGAAGGGGGGGGGCTATGTCCACCGACCGATTTGCTCGCAGCCCACGCCCCTTCCAACGACACCTCTCAGCAGCGCTTCTGAGAAGCGGCAGTGCCCTTCTCACCCCGCTCACGGCCGCATCGCAGCTCGCCCAGAATGGGAGGGAGTTCGAGAGTCCTACGCCTCGGTGACCTACAGTGCCCTCCAAGTAAATGGACACTCTGCTGACTGAGGACGCTGATTGCGGCGCCGCGACAAAAATAAAGTACAGAAATGTAGTCTGGTGTACAACTCCTCTCAATGACCCTCTCTCGACTTTCGTTACTTCTCCTTCTATAAATATTAATCACGAAACTAAATAAAGAAACAACGTTTCTTACCCACGAAAAGGAAAGTCACATTTGTTTCATTTCAGTAAAGAAACGAAACGAAACTGTCTTAGACGATCTGTTCTTTCTGTAACAAAACTAAATTCGCGCAGACTTTCGTTTCGTTACTTGTAACGAAACTTAACTCCTGAGAAAATAATTTTGTCACAGCGGCGCATATGTCATCTTTTTTTCTGAAACACGTTACAAGTTCTACAACATTACGTGCGAAAACAAATTATTTTATACAACTACTAAAACATATTCGGCAACTAATAGTGCGTTTCATACAGCTCAATCATGTTCCAATAATGGGACTGAATTTCAAACAGTCAAGTTGGCCCGAAACCTTTGTTTTTGCTCTATTTTCTCAACGGAGGCTGGAAAAAATTTCTAAACGCTAGGGGAAACGTCATCAAAAGATGGATAAACGAATGCGCACGTCAAATTGTGGTATTTTTAATATTTCCAAGGAAATCTTGTAATTTCATCAAGACAAGAACTTGGCCCGAAAAATTTGTTTTGCGCAAATTTATGAATGGAGGCTGGTAAAAATTTTCTAAAGGTTAAGCAAACGACATGAAACGATGGACAAATGAATGCGAATGCTTTTTGATATAATTTGAATATATTTTTTGTTGTTTTGAGGGAATTTTACAAGAAAAGGTGGGAAAATTCGTTTTTCAACTGTATTTCTTGAAATACATGTAGTTTACGAATTTTAAGTGATGGACAATCACGTTCCAAAGATGGACAAACGCAGAGAGTGGAAATGTACGGAAAATTCTGCGTGTTTCTTGTTTTTTTTCGAATTGAAAAAGTGGCGGGAAAAAAAGTTTTTTGGCATTAACTTTTGAACGCGGCCTGGTAAAAATCTTCTAAAGAGTGGTCAAACGTGGTCAAACGATGGACAAACGAATTAGCCCAAAAAATTGCATTTTCGAATTATCTTTTGGCCATCTTCACGCTTTTTGGAAATTTTTTTGGGTTGTTCCGTTGGTGGTAAAGCACGTCTGAAGGTGATTAAGAGGTCATTAGGAGGTAAAGAAACGAATGCAAATTAAAAGTTTCGAATTTTTCATTTGATTGTTGCTAATTTGTCGATTTTGAGAAATGGCGGGAAAAAAAACGTTTTTTGCCTATAACTTTTGAACCCGGCCTGGTAAAAATTTTCTAAAGGGTGGTCAAAAGTGGTCAAACGATGGACAAACGAATCGACCAAAAAAAATTTGCATTTTAAAACTTTTTCTGGCCATCTTCACGGTTTCTGGGTGCAGTGGATTACGTTTTTCGCGAATATCTGCTGGAGGAAACGTGGTAAAAAAAATGTAGTTACTGATTAAAGATGGTCAAACGATGGACAAACAAAAGCGCACTTCAAATTTCGATATTTTTAATATTTTGGGCAAAATCTTGTAATTTCGTCAAATCGTGAAGTTGGCCAGAAAAATTTGTTTTTGTTCTAATTTGTGAACGGAGGCTGGTAAAAAATTTTCTAAAGGGTGGTCAAATGTGGTCAAACGGTGGACAAACGTATCCATAAAAAAATTTGAATTTTGAGATTTTTTCTGGCCATCTTCACGGAGGTTTATAGCGGGCTCGCCACGCGTCACCCGCCAACGCTCCTCTGTTCTCTGTCCGTAATAAACCTTTTCTCCCACACCTCGCGGTTGGATGCTCACTGCCGCACAGTTTGGGTTCACACTATATTCATCTTGAGTCCATTCCCATGCATTACCGCATTCACGCGGGTTCCACCCCGTCTAACATAGTTCACTGATGAAATTTCTATCACTCCGATTACCGTTACTTATATCTGCATGATCACTAATACACAGTTACCAAACATTACCAGTCAGATGCCGCACGGAACTCCACGTGCCTCCGCCGCTACACATCTACCCACGTGATTGTTTTCATTCACTGATATTATCTTTCCTTTACTTCACTAATACAACCATTTCCACTCACTGCATACCTGCTTCCTCCACATTGTCCCTCCTTACGCTTTCCACTCTCGATGAGCCTGGATTTCAACACTATTCATACTTTTGTTTCCGCGCCGCTTGTAAACGTCCTTTCCATTTCCCAGCCATCTCTTCACTGCCGAATTTTCTCGTTGGTCACTCGCACTTTAGTTCCCCTCTGATTCGGTTCCAGCGCCCGATTCAGTCGGCGCGCCCTCCGCTACCGCGCAATTCAAATGCTTGCGTTCTTAGAAACGTATTATTATCATTGTTGTAATGATATTAATAATTTGTTTCAATATATTGCAACGTTATTTCTATATTTATTCCCCCTACTCCTACTTGCCCTCACGTTCTGGTGCCAATGCAACTGTTTCCTCCTACCACTACTCAGTTTATCAATACTATTATTATCTAATGGCGTTGCATAAATTTGTTTGGGTCGTAGGTCGTGGACGGCCCCATACGGGAAATACCTGTAAACAACGTTTAATATGGCAACATGCTATATATGGCAACAGGACTACTAAATACTGGAATGATAACATGTTTTCAAAACAGGAAAGAAAGAACTTTAATTCTTTTCTTTGGTTGCTCACGGCAACAATGCAACAATACGTGAATACTCCCTCAAGCTTGGCAACATTATTTGGACACGAAATTACCATCAATTACATTACATGAAATTTCAATTAATCAAATTACGTGAGATTACCATCAATCAGCTGAAATTACAAGAAATTACAATTAATCAGCTGATTTGCAATTGTTTTATGTTCAGGAATTCCTTTACTCAAGAAAAAAAAAACCAATATCATTAACAACTTTTTCTTATACGTACGTATTTGCCAAATACAACTATGAAAATGTAAAGAAAACAATACTAAAATTTTTATTGCCGGCTGACAAACAATTACGTTCGTTCTGTTTTAAAAATTTCGAAAATTCCATTATTCTTGCCAATGTTTATTTAATTTATTTGAATGTACGCGAGCACAGATCTGATTTTAAATAATTACGCTGCGAACGCGACACTTCCCTGCTGCTGCGTCGTTGAAAACAGCGCCGTTGCCAGTTCGGTCGTTCTATGCGCGCCCAATTGCACGCGCCGACATACTCGCGCGCTCCAATCTTGCACAGGCCGGTTTCCTTCAAAATAATTCTCCCCGGGAATTTCATAAATTGTCTGATCACCTCGAACCACAAATTCACAAAATAAATAATACTTCTTCTTTCTTCTAATTGGTTCACTGCATCAATAAACGTTCGCGCTGTTTACATGTCCATTACGCACTTTCGATTCGCCGCCAAAATGTCTAAGTCCGAAATATTTTACAAATTATGAGTTCGTCAAACGTGGACACGATGTCTCTCTCACTGCTGACTAGACAGAACTGCTCTAAAAACCATGTCGATTTAACATGTTACCTCGGAATATAAAAAATGCCGGCGAAATCCATTTTCACCTTTTCATTGTTGTTTCCATAATTTTACGAAAATGTCCAATATTACTTATTTTAACATGTTTCCGCGTTTATTCATTACGGCTTCTTCTCAATGTTAAGATTTTCTTGTCCAAACAGATGTTTTCGATTTATTTTACGTCGAAAATTGCTAATTTCTCTGTCGACATTACACATTAATTAGTCGCTTGTTTTGGTATCATTAATTTGTAATGTTTCTTTATTTCGCAAATTCAATGTTCTATAAACTCTTTAGATCATTTATAAATTTTGTTAAATTTATACCATGATGATTCACAACGCCTTTCGTTGCCTAATTAGCATTTCTTCATAAAATTTTGGTAATTCAAGTTACTATATTCGACATGTTCGACTGGATTTTTTCTCTAAAATTTTTGATTCCAATTTTAAGCGAACCCGTCGTCCGATCGCGTTCAAATAAAAACCACAATGTTCATTTAATTATTCTCCAACTAACTGGATGGTCAGATTTATCCCAAAATTATCGAATTCATTGTGTCCTCCAGAATTGCCGAAATACTCTTTCCGCGGCGCGCTGTTCTTTTGTCTTGTTCAGATCGATTCATAATACACGTTGTTTATTTCATTGACTATAGCTCAATCAATATTTACTCTTTGTCCACAATTGTTTTTGGGGAATGTCTAATAAAATGAAATCATTACAATATATATGAATAAAATTTGTTTGTCTCAGAGGGGCCTAGTGGATGATACCAATCTCGACCTGCCACCTCCACACCCTGGGGGTGGGGGTGGGGTAACCAGCGAATTTCAAATAGGAACTTCTATTTTTTATAGCGGATTCGGATTCTCCACAAAAAACCGTAGATTTTGTTTGAAACATTTTTTGTTTTCCAGTAGATGGCGCACGAATCACGGTGCAATCAATCGAAACAACATGAATTTTTGGAGTACCGAAAACCCACATTGGTTACGTCAAGTTGAACATCAGCGCCCTTGGAACGTGAATGTTTGGTGTGGATGCGCACTACACTAGTATAAACACGGACAACCAGTCAGCAACTTCAAGCTGTGCCGGCAGGGGCTGGGCCTCATGGTGGGAGATACCTGGTTAGTGAAGACCACGCTGGCCATCTTGTAGGTTGGCGCCGAATCTCGCCATCTAGCTGCGGAAAATCACCGCGACCTCCTTCCATAAAACATACACTACCCTTGGGGATACAAGTTACAAGAAGACTTACGGTATCAAAACATTTTTGTTTTTGAAAATGGATATTTCTTTTAGTTTTGTGGCATGATGGCATCCCAACCACCATAGAACATCCTTATAACAATATGTATTCGCAGTTCCCTCTCTGCTAGAAAATATGTTCGAATGTCGAGTTCGAGTGTCTGTCTCCAAAGGTGGGTAGGTTTACCAGTAGGTAGGTAGGTAGAACACCTATATAAGAGTCACCTCAGGGAGGAACTAAAATTCTTACGTTAAATGGAGGTTTATTTATTTATTTATTTATTAAATGTTAAACACAGAAACTGTGCTTGATGTGCTATGGGAAGAAGTGTGTTCTTTGCACGTTTTCTGAAATTCTGGGATCCTTATCCTAACCCACGTACAAGCTGAATTCTGAATACAGATGAAATTAGCATATTTCGCAAGAATTAATAATAAAAACTCGCTCCAAAAAGCAAATTGTTAAGGCAAATCAGCTACAGAGTTTGGCTAGTATCCCTCTTCGTGAAGAAATTGTGTAAGAGCGTAGCGACCATGGATGTGGATGGTGTGTTATATACCCTGACAATAGCAGCTATTTTTATTTTAAAATGATTGTAAATTGTCCGTTTGGTATTTTCTTTTTCTACTACACAATATTTCATTATATTGCAAACATTGCGCCGTTGAGAATTCGATTCTTCACAAGGATGAACGACTCTGTCTGAAATGCCGCCTAGCCTGCGCTGTGAATCAAATGCACAGTGACCCATTACATCCAGCGTGCCTGTGAAAAAGCTGTCGTTTTACGAAACTTAATTATAGCACGTGAGAAAATAAAGTTAAAAATATTTGAAAAAATATGAGAGGATATAATTTTATTTAAATAGCCAACACAGGCTATGTTGAGATATACAACAGTAATATACGGGAAAATAGGGAAATTCTGTCACACTTCATTCGAGTTGTATCCTTTTTTGGGAGACAAGGTCTTTGTCTCCTCGTTACTGGATGAAACCCTTGATGTAAGCAGCGAAGGACAACTGTCAACTGTTTTTCATTACGTGTCTGAAAATTGATTGATTTTCTCTTTCCTATTGTATTTTTATTATAGAACATTGCTTTCCATTTTATAAATTATGCCAGTTCTAATGGATTTGAAATGATATGAATAGGAAATTTTGAACATAATTGGGTTTGATAGTGCTCTTATTATTAAAGTAGGAGGACACACATTTATATTTTGCTAGGTCGTGAACTTCAGTCAACTTTTTCTAACTTTCAACCAGTAAACTACACGAAGTTCGTGAACCATTATGACTTTTACTGGATCAGTTTTTATTTTAAATATACAAATTATTTGTGTGCTCCAATTTAGCAAAGTGAGAGAAATGATATTGGTGAATGAGGAATATATAGAGCTTTAAAATATTTTCTCATTTCTCGAGTTACATACCCTAACTCAAAACTCGGGCTACGCCACTGGGAGGACTTCCTGCCATGAGAACATGAAGAACAATAATTTCAATAACTATATTACCCTAAGAACTTTAAAAGACGAGCACAGTTAGTGAAGTTACAATTATGTCCAGCAGGGGCGTAGCGTCCATGGATGTGGATAATGTGCTATACACCCTGACAAAATCAGCTATTTTTATTTTAAAATACTGTAAATTGTCCATTTGTTATTTTCTTTTTCTATTACAAAATATTTCATTATATTGCAAACATTGCGCCGTTGAGAATTCGATTCTTCACAAGGATGAACGAATCAGTCTGAAATGCCGCCTAGCCTGCACTGTGAATCAGATGCACAGTGACCCATTGTAAATAACAGTGACTGATTGTAAATAACAATTGTAAGGAGTATTTTGGTTTAATTTTGGTCTTTACGAGTATATTAAGTCTACAGATCAATATTTAAGCAAAAGTATTTTATTAAAACGAATTGACATAATAATTAAAGTGTTACATATTTCTTACTTTTTAATACATATTTCAATACATTATAATACACATATTTGTACATTATTATATATACACTAATTTTTAGTACACAATTATCCAGGCCGTAGTGATCATTTAACATTCCCTGCTAAGAATTATAATTCTTTACACTAGTTAAAAAACATGTTTAAAGATACATAATTCCTCATAAGTACTAAACTACTCAATATTTCGCATTGTCCTTTCCCAACAAACGGAATCAAACATTGTTCTAAAATACTACACCAACACTGATTTTTTTCCTCTCTCTCTCTCTCTCTCTCTCTCTCTCTCTCTCTCTCTCTCTCTCTCTCTTTTTTTGCAAAATTCAACAAAACCACTTATGACCAAAGCAGTACGGCCGAATAAGAAAATAACTCATCAAGGCACAACTTTCCTTCAGAATTAAATTATCTTTACAGAACATCAACCACAATACTATACATTATACAACACTATTGTTGTTAAATTTGTGATTTCCAATACTATCTATGAAAAAATTGTAAATCATTGAACTGGGTACCGAAAAACACGCTATATCAATCCTAATAAATACTAAACTACACAACACTTCGCATTGTCCTTTCCATTGAGTTTTCAGCGAAAATGAGACCTGTCCCATTCTTTTAACCCTTCGTCGAAAAAATGAAGAAAACATTTGGAGCTGTTTTTGAGAATTATTTTTGTAAATCGCAAAAATTTCAAGCACAAAATTACGCAATAATTACTCTGTTTTTCAAAAGCTTGTACATAATCAATTTTAAAGACCTATTTTTAGATAAGATTTTTCTTCCATGCAAAAATATCTTTTTTCAATTTTGTAGTTTTGACATGTGAACATTTTGCAATTTTCAAAAATACAGAGTTCGCTAAAATGAAACTAACGTATTTTTTTCCTTTTGATAGACAAGAGTAGATAAGAGTAAAAAAGTTAAGAAAAATTGGAGCTAGTTATGAGAGTAAATGTTTAAAAAAAAATTAAATTGCCCATATTTCACGCAAAATTATGCAAAAACCACTCATTTAAAAATGTATATGAACTTAATTTTAAAATGTCTTTAAAGAACAGATTTGACCAGGAAAAAAATTATCTTCAATACTGCGGTTGTGGGAAGACGCCGAAAAATATTTTCAACTGTTACAATTTTCGAAAAATGTACCTTTCAACGAAAATGAGACTTGCACCATTCTTTGGGTCGTCCTTTACGCTATCCGAGGACAAAGTTTAAGGCAAAAATTTTAAGCCATTTTTTTTGAGAAAAATTGAAAAGGTTGTTGAGTTTTCCTGTAAAGAAGCCCCATAAAATTTTGACACCAGACTGACCGATATATTTTGCCATTAATCGATTTGTTGGTGTCAAGAACCCACAAAATATGGATTCTGACTACTTAACATGTTAGAGGAAGACATTTACTATATATAGGAACCAGATTTACCATTTTTCGTTATCAGGGCCCGGCAATAAAAGGCTTTTTATTAAAAAAAGGCAGTTTTCCGGTTCACGATAACAATACTTTCCTTTCTTACTAAGCAAGGGGGGCGAAGTAAAAATATATGTTTGCAGATTATGTCTTACAAAACAGATTAATGCAACACATATTATAATCGTGTGTAAGTAATAAAATATGCGTCCCAGAGTATTTAAACCAGGTTTGCGTATCCCATTGGGACACCACTATTTGCGAACAGGTGCATTTGAGTTCTAAAAGATCAGGAGTTCTAACAGATCAGGAGATCTAACAGATCAGGAATTCTAACAGATCAGGAGTTTCGGGATCTGGTGGGGAACATGTGGGGACAGATGGGGAAATAATGAAGAACAATTCGGGAACAGGTGGAGGATGTGTGTGTAAATGATGTCGGAAAGTTAGGACCCGGATTATGCTGTTAGGTAGTACTCTACAAAATAAGACCTTTTTGAATTTTTCTTCTTCAATTTTGAAGATTTACTTTTTTGGGATTCCCCAATCCCGTGGCATGGATGGTCAGATAAATGCAGAAGAAGAAATCAATGATAAATAAAATTAAAATTGAAATAAAAATACCGAAATATTCTATCAGGATGATATGAGGGACTATTCGATTTTTTGTGCAATTTCATTTCCACGCTCAGCCACATTGGACTGGTTTCTCTTGCACAGTGCCGAGCCTATAGTGCTCTTACACAGTTTGGGGGATGGGCGTCTGAAGTTGGGTTCTACATTAAATGTTTTTTTCAAATTAGCAACGATTATTATTTTACAGCAAGCAACGTCCAGATTGCATATACTTATTTATACCTACACAAGAAGAAATACTTGTCTAAAAAAAGAGACTTTTTTTTAGTGCAAAACAACTACATATGTCTTAGAGTAGTTTTTTAAACTATGGCCAACCAATTGAGATAATCTGAAAAAATCTGTCCCCACATGTCCCTCACCTTTACTCAGAAATTTTAATGAATAACAGATCATTTTACAATCAAAAACCTTATAAATTTATCAGTTGATAATAATAATGGATATACATTTGTGGTAAATTTAACAAATCCAAAAGAATTAAGGAATACCTATATTTAAAGATGATCAATTTTGTCCTAAGCGTTATACTCCAGATTATAATGAATTATCAAACTAAAAACAAGAACTGATGGATAAAGGGATAGAAAGTAAAATTCTAAGCTTGAAAATTTCTAAGCTTGTAAATATTCTAAAAGTATGTTATAATATGTAAAAAAAGTTATACAACAAGACTGTGAGGTAACTAAAATTCAGAGAGTGATACCATTCTATCATCAACATTGGTTGAAATCCTTTTGATAAAAATCCTTGCATTGAGAAAAATGCAGCTTTGAAACAACAAGCAAGATATATTTTGGGAAAAAAATTCTTTAAACTTATGAATAATACAGTATGCGGTAAGCAAATGGAAAAAGGAGGAAAACATTATGATGCTCAACTTTAAACAGTTTTAAACTAATATAGAGCATAATATGAGAATGAAGATAATGTGCTATAATACAGAAAAAAAGACGAAAAAATTACATAAACTTATACATGGAGACTTTGTTGTTGAGCTATCGAGGTTATTAAGAGCTATCAAAGAAGATTATAGGGCAATTCCAAGTAAATGTCAACCACACTACAAATAATTAAAGTGTTTCAAGCAATTATGGAATGCTATGTACGGTCTTTAGAAATGTCTAAATTTAACTTTTAAATATAAAAGTCGGTATTTTGTACACCAAAATGTGATCAGTAGGCCTGACAATGAACACTTGCAAGCCACTTTTGGCTGTACTGTTTTGAAGCAATTTTCCTCCGAGTTTTTTCTGCATTATTTACCAAGGTAAACTATGTTTGAGTTATTAAATCTCTAGTTTGAACCTTCTAGATTTGACAATAAAGTGATAGGTACATTAAAAATATATTATGGTTAATTATGATGAGTTTGAAAATCGTGTAGAATAATGTGTGTCTGTGACATGAAAAGGTATTTTTTTAATTTAACTCAACAACCATAAATTTTAAAAGGCATAAAATATATTATGCAAAGCAAGTTCAAAGTCTATTTATGTCTGACAAAAAATGTTGGCAAAAGAACCATTGCAAGTGATTTATTTTTGAGTCACAGACACACAGCCCTATGGGTCACAGAGACACAAAGCATGAAGTCACAGACACACAAAAGATAATTTGTTGTAATTGTTGTTGTAATTTGTTATAAGTGTATGTAATTCTTTAAATAATGACAAAATATATGGCCTTAAATGTTTTAAACTTCATAGTGGATATTTTACATTGGTGGACTTTTAGGTGAAGTTTAATTTAATGTATGAATAAATTTAATAAATGATAAATACTCAACCCTTTATGTTGTACTCAATTCTTTGAGGTCAAAGTATCCTTCAGAAACCTCTGTTGAAATATTCTCTGATGGCACAGCAGAACATTTCAAGCAAAAATTCAGTAATTGCAATATCACACTGCACAATGTGTTGAAAATATCTTCGAAATTTTTTGCAAACTCACATGGAAAAGGTGCAGTCGATAGCACTGGAGATATGTTAAAGCACTTACTGTGGTGCAAGATTAGGACTGGAAAAGTGCACATCCATAATGCTGAAGACTTCTGTAGGAATGCACAAGACTTAATGTCCACAACACACATTGTGTTTGTTCCAGAAGAAAAAATTGAAAACTTTAAATTGTCACTTGATGAAAATTGGCAAAATATTTGCACAATACTTAGGCTTCGACAACTACACTGCATTCAAAGTGTCGCACCATACAAAGTGATATGTAAGATGACATCTGATGACTCAGATTTAGAAATTTTCTCCACGAAAACAAACGCTGATGAGATAACACCAATTTCTACAACTGGTCGTCAAAAACCTATGAAATTATCAGGGGCGGGATTTCGGGTCTTTTATTGGGGGGGCAAATTTGGGCGCTATTATAAATATCCAAATATTCGTTTACATGCTTTAAGTTAATTGTGCTGCAATTATACACATTGCTTCCAATTTTGTTAATTATTATTGAATGTTATTAATTATATTAGTTGCACACAGCGGTGAGATTCCGCATTGTTACTGGGACGGCCCGAACTGTTAATTCAACGATACACTTTTACTTTCCCCTATACGTACGTATACACGGAGTGATATACGTAGTATAGGGAAACTTATGTAATGCTGCGCGAAAAAATGGCCAATTTTCGGCGGAAAAAAATTAATTGCCGGGCCGTGAAAAGGAACTAGTGGTGCTACAGAATGGCACAGACTTTCCCGTATTAGTTTTCTATTTCCTGGGTCGTCGCTAGCTATTCGGATTTACCACATACTCTTTCTTGCCAGCTACCATCTATCACCGCCAAAATTACAATTTTTTTTTGGATTTTCTTAATTTTTTCGGTTTCCTATTGGTAGAACGAAAATATTAATTTTAGAATATTAAAGAACACAAAAACCTAGTCATAAATAGCAATTTTATTTTAAAAATTATGTGCCGTTTAAGAGAAAATGGCGTTTTAGCGCTATTAAAATTGCGAAATTTGAAGCTCATTTTCGCAGACAATTTTTGAGTTTTCAAAATACTTTATTTGAAGTTATTTGAAGCACTTACACTCACAAATATAATAATCTTTACAAATTGCTGGTAATGTGCATATTAAAGATGTGAGAGATCTTTCAAAAAAATTACAATTAATTATAATTTTTGAAAAAACAAAAAAACTCAAAATAAACTTTACGCCATACTAAGAGTGTAATTAGCACTGTCCGTGACAAAAATTTCAAGAAAAAATTTGCAGCCAAATATGAGAAAATGGCGTTTGAGAGTTTCTGAAAATAGGAAATTTTGAGCTTCTTTCACAGAAAACGGTTGTGTTTTCGAGAAACTTTACTTGACATTATTTAAAGCACATGTACTCGTAAATATAATAATGTGAAAAAATCGCTGCTAATGTAAATATTATGGACGTGAGAAACATGTAAAAAAATTTACATTTTTGTAATTTTTGGAAAAACCAACCTATAGAGCAATATGGCTTTTATGCCATCTGATAGAGTGTATTTACCACTATCCCTACCAAAAGTTTAAAGAAAAAATTTGGAGCCGTTTTTGAGAAAATCTTGTTTTTGTAATTTTTTAAAAGTGCACATATTGCAGGCACGAAATTAATTGCACGAAAACTACTAAAATTTTGAAAAACATTTCCATGACCTTCATGAAAGAACTCAATATGCAGAACAAATTTTATTTGAAGAAAAATCTCTATCTTCAATTTTGTAGTTGGAGAAAGACGCCGAAAACAATTCAAACTTTCACAATTTTCGAAAGTTCAGAGTTATTCGTGAGAATCGGACCTATGCCATGTTAATAAGTGTATTTTACTCTATTCATACAAGAAATTTAAAGAAAAACATTGGAGCCCTTTTTGAGAAAATTTTGAAAATCCCCGGGGGACTTCATATAAAGTACCTCCAAATTTTGAAGAATCGTTTTCAAAATCTCAAAGCTTCGACTAGAATCAGATCGACCGGGGAATATCCATTTTGGAAGAAATCGTACGTATGGTTTAGGCGCTAGCAGTGTTCACAGACGGACAGACGGACGGAGTACAAAATTATTTATTGTGGTACAAAATTAGTAGACAAATAGAAAATAATAATTGGCTAGTTGGATTTGAATTTGTGACTAGTGTGGGTGGCTCACAAACGGGTAGAAATATTTACTCAAAATTTGTAGTTTACTTATTCTTCATTCATACTACCTATGTGTCAAATTTCATCTGAATCTAAAATGGTGAGGTAAAATTTGAATTAAAACTGAGATTTAATATGGAATGACCCCGTCGGCATTGCCGACTCGGCAAGAGCCGGACCTCCGTCAAGCTGCAATCCCCACTTTTCAGAAATTCAAAATTAACTAGCCTATAATTTTGAACTATGTACTAATTTTGTACCACAATTAAAAATTTTGTACTCACCTATAGCCAATTAATAAACGGTTTCAAATGATACACTTTTTGCACATATTGACGAAATTTTTAAATCCCCTTGGAGTCACACTTTGAAGTTGAAATGTATACAGCGGTTTGCTACTATAGTGATCTTTCAGGAGTATTTGTTTCAAAAATGTTTCTGGTCCCCCAACGGAGATAATGCAATCGAAAAACAGAAAAAAATTGCGTGTGGCTTGAAACAAAAGTGCCTGCCAAGCCACCCACACTAGTCACAAATTCAAATCCAACTAGCCAATTATTATCTGTTTGGAAACATATAAGGATTATTTTAGAATTTTTCCAATTTTTTTGAAGATGAGCATTTTGAAAAACTCAAAATCAAAATTTTAAATTCAAATTTGAAAAACGTTTTGAACGCAAACCACTATTGAGTTGTATATCATATAAAAGGCCATAAAGAAAGCTGCAAAATGACACTTGTTCCAGCTATCTTAATTTGGTGAGGTTCTACATCAATTTAAAAATTTTCGGGAACCCAATTTTGTAAACGTTTACATGCCTGTATTTCACAAACGGGTAGAAATATTTTACCTCAAAATTTGTAGTTTTCTTATTCTTCATTCATACTACCTATGTGTCAAATTTTATCTGAATCTGAGATGGTGATGTAAAATGACTGTGTTGATTTAATATGGAATGACCTCGACGGCCCTTTGCTCTCGACTCGTCTTTTTGATGAACCCTGATTTACAATGTAGTACAAAAGGCGTTTAATAAAAGTAAATATATTCCATTTTAATAAACGAAAATATATTAAGCGAGAGAACAAATGGCCATCTTACAAGACGCCGTAATATTCAGCCCATTTACTAAGTTTATGTGCACGAATAAAGTTACAGGAAGTAAATCGATTCAAGCGAAAACAGTGTTATCAGAATATTATCGGAAATATTATGTTGGTATTGTCTTGGCCCAATTCATGTTTCTTTCGAAAGAGAAATACACAAAAATAACTGACTTCGACCCACTTCTAGACAAAAACCTATAATTTACGCCGGTAGACCTTAGCGATCTCGCACCGAAGGATCGCGGGTTCGACTCCCGCCTTGGGCATGGTTGCATTTCTATTCGTCCTTTCACCCCCTATCATCACCATATCATCTTCACAGTTACCATAACGTCACAGTTAACAAATAACAAAAAACACATGCAATTCCATGAAATCCCGCGGTCTAGTTATTAGAATCGAATAAAGATACATAATTATTAATGTCAAATTTTGTGTGACGGTACACTTAAACTTAACACATTAATATATTTTTTGACAAAACATATGTAAAATTTTGCTTTCACTATTTTGTTCTTGTTTCTGAATAAAATAATTACATGAATGTAGAATTTTTCACTTGTTAAGTATAAAATTGAATATTGAAATTAAATGATTTGAGGAAAGTGACGATCAAATAATTTTCTTTACAAATAATGATCATTGTTAAGTATTAGAATTAAATGATTGAAGTATTTGAATTGTAATTAAATTTTCAGTTTTAATGACATACAAATTGCGTGCTTGAAGTACATAAATATTAGCTATGCAATGTTAAATCGACGTGATAAAAACATTCGACCATTCTGGAAAGTGGACAAAACTGTCAGTTTGCCGAACTTTACCATGCACGAACTTTAACGATTCATAGCAATACAAACCTTTTTTTAAATTATCGTAGGAAAAGTTTTCTCTGTTGTCCAAAAAGGAACCCAAAAACTTTTTTGTTATAAAACCTTTTTGTTTTAATAATACAATCGACATTAGATTAAAACAACAGATTCCCATTTATATTACAGAGAAGGGAAGTTATTATCAGTGGCCTAGCGTGATCATTTTTCCTGGGTAGGATGCAAAGCAGATTAACGTATTATTTGGACACTCCTCTGTCGTCATTAACGAAGAGATGTTATTCTCATTCTCTCGATTACCCAGGGGATACTATATAACGTGAGTCAATGGCCACCGAAGTTTGCTATTTTGCTATAACTTCTAGGAGAACAAATTATCTATGAGATTGTCGTCTGGTAAAGTCACATTTCCTTCAGTAAAAATAACTTGTATTTATTCATCAGCTAGTGATTAAATTCTAATTTGAACTAATCGCGATGAACTAACATTAATTTCTCACCTGTCAGATACAAGAGCTGAAATCTTCTTACTTTCTTGATCTGGCTCGTTTCACTATAATAAAAGCTCGTGCGTTCGCCAGTACTGCAAGAACTCAACTGAGCTCTTATTCTTATGACGTCGCAGAGATGTCATCGTCACCTATACCGAAAGCCCTCTGACTGAGGACTAGGACAGTGGTCCGCATTCATGTTGGACAAACATTTATTTCACAGCCCGCAATAACAATTTAAAAGTGAGAGAACCAAATGGGTGGACAACAGGCTTATTATAATTAACGACTGACTTATTTTGCTCTCTTTGTCCCTGTCACTCACGGCTGTCGTTAAGACATTTTTAATTTTATTATTAATAATAGTGTATTTATTTTTGTCTATTAGAAAAATCCTAAGAATCAACTTTCCACGCCATTTACAAGACATTTCTCATCACAAGTGTGGAATTAAACGAATTACGTGTGAATAGTACCGATTATAATGAATCGTACCGCAAGCCGCCCACTGTTTCCTGACACCTCTTTCAGCGCATGTGAGGTTGGTCATTCCGATAAGCTGAGCTGATTTATGTGGTGTGTGTGTGTGTGTGTGTGTGTGTGTGTGAGTGAGTGTCGTGGCGTGGCGTGAGAAAGCCCGCCACTGACCCCACTGATCTACAGTGCCGGAAGGACACGTACTGTGGATGCGTTGAGGGCTCCGAAAGAACAGAGACTTCGTTCTCTCTTTCGCGTAAGTTCGAAACTGAGTAGAAAGTACAAGATGTTAACCTACCATGATTTTACGCATGAAACTGTTTAATTTCTAAGTAAATATCATTTAAAAGTAAAATATAATTGAAGGATGTTTTTTTAATACGGGATATTCATAGTAACGCTGAACATTATCCGCGCGTTTTATAATATTGAACTAAAGTTTGCCAATTTATTTAAGCAGTATGGTATTATCTTAGCTTAATAAAATTATTATTCCCTTAATTATTATTAAAATTCTTCTGAAATACAGAAAAAAGTAAATCTTTTTTTACATAACTTGAATGCAATGTCTAAATATATTTTTTAAAATATGTCCCAACATTGGGGGGGCAGTTGCCCCCCCTTGCCCCCCCCCCCGAATCCCGCCTCTGGAAATTATCCTCAAAGAATGTGGAAGTAGGAAGATGGGTACTTGTGTCCTATCAAGTAAAGATGATAATAAAATATGTTGGTCAAATATTATCTGTTGACAACTACTTTTCACACTATTTCAAATTTCTTAGTTTCAAAGAGAGTAAGAAGTTATTTTACTGGCCTGACAATGATGATTATGACAATGTAAATGTTTCCAGTATTGTAGGTACTTTACTAGAGCCTAAAAAGTCACTAAGAGGCAATTATTTAAGTTTTGATAATGACCTCTCAGATCATTTTGAACTGTGTCTGTGACAAACATGTGTGTGTCTGTGACAAATTTGAAAATTTTTTTTGGTAAAAATAAAAGTGTTAACATCCTGATTTTGCCTTTATTTCGTAAATGTATCTTCCTTTAATTGTGTTATATTTTTACTTTGGATCTAAATAATTCACATTAGCAGAAATTTGGAATTTTCCTTGATAGGATGCATTTAACTCCTTTTTGCTGCGTGTGTCTGTGACATGAAGAATTTATTTTTTACATCCAGTCAATAAATAAAAATATCAACGTTCTATGTCTATAAGTAATGCCCATAACCTCTACTATCTGTGGTGAATATAGGTCATCAATATTCAATTTAAAAATACCTCTTCTTTAGATCTGTTTGGTTCAAATGTGTGTGTGTGACAAATGGAATTGCCCTATAATAAAATCTATACATACCTACATACATATATATATATATATATATATATATATATATATATATATATATATATATATATATATCTGTATATAAAAATTAGAATGTTAGAATGTCTATTAGAATGTTCTAAAAACAAAATATAATTATGAAATTAATATTTAGCAACTGATTGGAATTATTTTATTATTCAGTTGAAATGAAAGATTTTTATAAGGATAGGAAACAAATATTGAATATTATGATACATGTGTTTATCTCTTGGAAACAATGCCACAAGAAAATAATTAGGTAGTAGGCAAATTTAATGACAAATATTTAGGTATACCCATTAGAGAATTTACAGGAATAACATAAAAAAACTATTCTTTAAGAATGGATGTCAGAGCAAGAAAAATTCATCATGAAGTGGTGTATAAAAATGTATGTAACATTACATCCAATACCTGGATCTTATCTACCATGAACATGGGTAAAATTACTTTATATTCCAGTGATGATAAAGGGTACTTAATAAATTCTTTTCAAGTGCTATCTTGTGGATGTAGAGGAAATGTATGAATTTGCACACCTCGCTTTTGTACTAGTTTCAGGCTTTGCTATTGCTAATATACGTTTCTTAGAAACATATACCTGAGGTGTATGAATTTGTACACCTCAATTTCTTAGAATAATATTCACAAACTGGCTTAGTCTGATCATGTTTTAGACTTTACAGAAGAAAGAGATGAAGCAAGAAAAGTGAATAAACATTTAGCCCTTTCACTCAATGGACTAAAAAGTAATTTTAATACCAACAAAAGGAACTAATCCATCTGATTTAGTGCAAAATTGCTCAAGAATTATTAAACTACTTCATTTGTTTTCTCTACTCAAGAATGAAGAGTAGGCCTATAATTGAATTCTAACCCTTTCACCTATACTTTATTTTCTTTTATTCTCAATACTTTTTCTATTAAATATTTATAAGGATATTTTTTTTTGTAATTCATATTTATAAAAAGATCCTTTTCTGCAACACAGATTAGCTCAGATCAGCAACACAACACCAGCAAGAGCAGCAAAATACATTGAAGTTGATGGTCAACTGTTTGAAGATCTTTTGTAAGGAAACTTACATCATTAAACAAACCATAACATAACAGTATCTTCATTTACTATCACTTGCACTTTTCCTGTTTCTAATAGTTTTCATTTGTTTACCATGAAATGGTGAAGAAAAGGGTATATGTTTATTAGAAGTTTTTTGTTCAGAATCACCAGTAGTATCACCCTTCAAACCATGTACCTTTCCTCCTGAGTCATCCTGAATAATACCCTGAAAATAAACCAGTATTGTGTTTTTTTTAAATATGTCTTCTCTATCAGCAAAAGATATAGAAGATATTCTAATTGGCATTTTGGAAGAGCAAGCTTATAATTCTGAAGATAGTGGGTATGATGATATTTTTATTTGTTTGTGTCAAAGACAGTTTAAAACTGTGTGTGATGAGCTATAGGGAGAAGTGAATTCTGTGCACATTTTCATAATTCTGTGATCTCTACCCTAAGCCATATTCTTGTCGAATGCTGAATACAGTAAAAAGAGCATTTTTTTTCAAGTTTTGTTGACAAAATATTCACTCCTATATAATAAAATCAATTTTCAAAGGTAAATTAGCTACAAATTTGTGCTCTTAACCTTTATCATGTTCTTCATGAAAGAATAATACTTTTTGATGTGACAATACGGAGAATGATAATTTAAATAACTATATTTCTCACTGAAATTTAGAAGACATTCACAAATAATGAAGTTATATGTATGTCCAGAAGCAAAACAACGGACCATCTCAGCATATGCTCAAAGGATCAGGGAAACTGGACGAAAAACCTGATTGAGATGGGGGTCATTGACACAGAAGCTGTGGTACAATACTTGTTGCAGGTTCTTTAGAATTATACGGTCCAAATAGTGAATAATCACATTAACTATCATTTTTAAAATTAATGTTACTTTCCTTTTGATGCTCGGTAAAGTCTTGAATTGTATAGAAACAGTTATGCAGCAGAAAAGGTTTTACTTGGAACTTAAACTTTTCTATCAAATTTAATCGGTTAATGTCATCTTGCAAAATGTTGAAGAATAATGTACATGAATTGTATGTGAATTTTTTGTAGTGAGCTGTTGAGACTGCCACCTGATGAATATGATTACTACGTCGTGTGTTATAGTTATAGACATCGGCGTTTGCTGAAAATATATTCCCGCCCTTAAGTAAGAAATTTTTGACAAAAACTACTGATTCGTAAATCAGAAGACAAGGTAATGGTAAAATTCCTAGATTAATAAAGAGAGACTTACGAGAATCACGTGGGTGGGATTTTCTTATGATTTGTACAATTCTTTTCTGTAATCTGAAAGTCTGAGAGCTATAAGATGTGTTTCCCCAGAATATTATGCCATATCTCAGGTGGGCATGAACATTGGCAAAATATACACAGAAGCAATTTGTCTTCTCTATCAGCAAAAGAAATAGAAGATATTCTAATTGGCATTTTGGAAGAGCAAGCTTATAATTCTGAAGATTGTGGGGGTGAAGATGTTGAGGACAATATTTTATTCAAGTCAGGTAAGTCACATTGCAAGATCAAATAATTTTGCCACTAACATTGTTCTGCTTCTACGTCATCCTAAAATTGTTCTGATTCTGAAAATGACATTCAATCAAATGATTCTGTGAATGATCGAAAGTATGTTCCAAATATCCGTTATAAATTTTCTTCTGTTTTAGATGACCCTTCAGTGTATTCAGTTACTGCAGAATTATTATCAGAATTGAAAGATGATGATATCTCTATGGCAGTACGTTAACAATATGAGTGAACAAAATCGGTAAAACTGCCAGATGATTTCAAAAATGCACAATTTATGAATAAAAATTATGACTGTAAGGCAGATATAAATGATAAAAGTTCACTTCAAATTTTGTCTTTGTTCTTTACTGTGTGTTTGTGAAACTGTATTGTAGATCAAAGCAATCTGTATGCAGTTTATCAATTAGGTCAAAACCTTGACATGAGTATTGAAAAAATAAGTGTTTATTGGCATGCTTATTATAATATTATGCCCAGCATGAGGGTGTACTGGTCAAATGACCCGAACTTTCATGTTAGTAGAATTGCTGACATAATGATGGTCAAAAGGATTTTAAAATTAATTAGGTGCCTGCACCTAAATGATAATAGCAACATTCCTGTTAGAGGAAGCCCAGAATGTGATAAATTTTTTAAAATTGGGCCTCTGATCACCTTCTTATGTGACAAGTATACAGATGTATTTAATACTTCACATTACATATCAATTGATGAGAGCACGGTTGATTCAATAGCAAAAGTTCCATGAAATAGTACTCGCCAATGAAACCCATAAAATGTAGCTTCAAAATAGGGGTAGTAGCATGAGTTCTTTCTGATTTCATGATTTCCTTTGACATTTACATAGGAAAAACAGAAGGAAATTCTGGATTTGGCATAGGAGAAAAAGTTGTATTAAAACTTACAAAAATGTCCAAGCACTTGGAATATTATGTGTTTTTTGACATTTCTTTTTCACTTCTTTGAGTCTTTTGAGATTGTTTGTTGAAAAGGAATATTTACTTTTCTACAAAAAGGTAATATTTTCTGAGAGCATACCTAAAATGCAATAAGAAAAGCAATTTTGCCCAGTCAGGAAACATCAATTTGTAAATGAATGGATAGAGCCAAAAAATCTGTATGTGCAGCTTCCAAAATGCATGATCCTAGCCAAATGACAAATGTGTTATGTAGTAATGAAAAGGATGAAAAGAATTATGTTTCCTGTCCAAAATCAATAGCAACATACAATATATTTATGGGTGGGGTTGGTAAATTTGACCAGTTGTTTACTTTTGAGCCAGTAACCTATACATCATTGGTTGGAAGTCAAGAAGATGATGGATGAGATTATTTTATTATTCACTTGATAGTTCTATAGTCAATAGCTACATAATATATCAAAAAAACTGTAAAATAAATAAGCAAAAGAATTTGATGAGCCATTTGCAATTTAAATATGAACTGGCAAATAAACTCATCGGGAATTATTGTAGCACAAATAAGAGTGGATATTCTCCAGGAAAATCTAAGGCTAGGAAGTAAAATTCTCTAAAAGGAAGAAAAACTATCATTAATACCATTAGTTTTGCCAATGTTGGAGAACATTTTCTGGAAGTTGGTACTTGAAGATACGTTCACTGCAGCACCAAGAAAGTATAAATGAGAAGCACCCTATGCTGCAAATTTTTTAAGGTTGCATTCTGCAAAGAATGTTTCTTGCCATTCCACAAATCTGCAGGATGAACTATGTTTCCATTTGATTATTTGAATTTTCATTCCTATTATTTGAATTTGTGTTTCTTTTTGTTTCTCAGTTTTTCTTGTAGTTTTTTATACTAGTAGTGTTGCATTGTGATATCTCAAGAAAAAGTTTTCTGAACATTCCCAGAAAGACTTTCTGAACAATTTCATAGCTACAGCTTTAGTTCTCTATTGATATCTAGGTAAAAAGAATATTACTTGAATAAAAACTAATTTAGAAAAATATTTTTTAATAAAATCCTACTAAATAGAAAAAGCAAAGATACCTTAGAACATAAATGGAAAGAAAAACATGTGATTCTATAGATCACAAGAGTTTCATTGTTTCCGTTATAGGTCAATGATACAAATAAGGACAAACCCATTTAAATGGTCAAAATGACAAATCTGGACACTTTTAAAAATGGACATTGTTATTTACTCTCCTAGAAATACCATTAAACAAAAATAAATAAAAATATTAAACATCTACTTTCTGCCATATAAAGGGTTAGTATTTTAGTTTATTATGTATTTTGTTTTTTATTTTGCTCTTTAACAAATTTACTTTATGTTTTCTTAAACTATAGCAAGTAGATAAATCAGATTTGAAGGGCACTTACACCACAAAATTATCTAAATATTAGACTACTACAAAATAATTTACAGTTAGAGTTTTTTGTGAAATAATTTTTAAAATACATATTTAAAAATTTAACTTTTTTTTTAGTTTCCATTTTATTTCTATTTTGAATGTAGCACATTTATTGTAACATACTTTATTTCAAGTAGTGTCCTGAACCTAATCTGAAAATATCAGCTTTCAATCTGATATAGTTTTCTTTCTATAAAATATGTATATGATAAAATGTAACTTACAGAAAATTCTCTTTAAAGATTGGCAGTGACTATGTGAAAAATCTTCTCAATCATCAACACATGAGTACTAAATGTAAACACAGAACGAACAAAAAAGAATGGACCGGGAAACAGATGCACTTATTTCAGTATATTATGGAATAATAGTGACTTTATTTATGTGGCGAGACTCAGGCCATCAGGCCCGCTCTTCCGCCTAACCACGTAATACATACATATATAGATAAAAATTGAAACAGTACATTAAGTAAATTAAATAAAATACAACTTAGATATGTCTTGCCCCTGGGCTCACAAAGTAAAGTAAAAAACCAACGTCCCAGCATTTAACTTAAATGGCCGGGGGAAAACCAGGGAAAACAAAGGAAGTGTGCATGCTCTTCAACATTGAGCAACAAAATAAAATATTTAAAATAATTTATAAAGCATTTACTGACACAAGTAACATTAAAGAAATGCCCTAAAATAAATTATGAAAGAGAAAAAAAAAATATTAACCCATACGCGTCAAAATGTTAGCAAGAAAATCTCAATCCATTAAAGAATTCATTAAAAAAAATAATAAATGAGAATGCACACAATCACCCGACCAGGACGATGGCTTAGGGGTGATTTTAATTACTTCAACATGTACCAAGGGAAAAGATGCATTCACTCAGAGCCATGACAAGTTAAGCTGGAATGAATTTGAAATTACAAGTTGATAATACAAACAAAAAACAACTACTTTCTAATCTTATATTAAACTTAATTTAAACTAATTATACTGTTATTTATTATATTAAGAATTAACCTAAGAAGTATAAGAAAATACAAAATAAAAAAGTTAAAAATGTCATATAAAATGTTACATTTAGTGTACAATTTTGAATAATAATAATAATAATAATAATAATAATAATAATAATAATAAATTAAAATAATAATAATACATTGATTACACACTTTCACATCGTACATTATCAGCTCAGTAGAAGAGTATTTAAATGTTTTTTGAATGATCGCAATGTTTTACATTTCCTAACATTTTCTGGAAGGTTATTCCACTCTCGGGTCGTTGCTACTAAGTAAGATTTATTACAAAAATTGGTGTTGCTTTTAGGAATATTGCATAGCAAGGATTTCTGGAATCTTTTTGTTTTGAGATAAGACATTTTATAAGAGAGGTAAGCAGGTACACCATATTTAATATTTTGTAGAAAAGGCACAAACTATGAAACAGGCGTCGACCTTTCAAGTTTAATAATGATTTGCTTTATAGTACCCGATATGTGATCACACTTTCTGATATTGTATTGAAACCTAACACATGCATTTTGAACTCTTTGAAGAGCATCAGCGGTTGATTTATTTATGTTACCGTACACGATATCACCGTAATCAAGCAGGGGGAGCAGGAGTGATTTTACTAGAAGTTTTTTGGTTTTGGGTGGAAGGCATTTGTAAGCACATTTGAGTGAGTTCCGTTTCTCACTGACCATTCAAGTAAAGAGGCCAAATCGTGATTTGTTTTACTAACTAAATGAGCCACTTCCGAAGGTCTCCCACTGACATAGATCTGTAAGTCATCTACATACATATGATGACTGCACATTGATAGCACAGAGGGGATATCATTAACATAGATCAAGAAGAAAAGTGGACCTAGTACGGAACCCTGTGGTACTCCGCGTAAAACTGACTTAGGGGACGAAAAAGTATTCTCAACAACTACAGCCTGTTGTCTATTACTAAAATAACTTGAAATCCACGATAAGGTAGAATTAGAAAAACCGAGGCATTTACATTTTGCCAGAAGCACGTCATGGTCTACTGAATAGAAGGCCTTGCTAAAATATAAAAGTGTTAATGTTGTTATATTGCCTTGATCCAGAGATTGACGAATGTCTTCGGTGACTCGTAACAAGGCCGTTTGCGTACTTCTACCTTTCCTAAAACCAAATTGCAAACTATTGAGAACAACATTTATGGCGAGATACTTGTCTATTTGTTGACGTACAGTTTTTTCTAGGACTTTGGATAATGTTGGTAATATACTGATTGGTCGGTAATCACAAGGATTTAACGAATTTAAACATTTGGGAAGGGGACGTATGTAAGCTAGTTTCCACAATTGGGGAAAGTATCCGGTTGTTAAAGAAAAGTTTATTATGTGTGTAAGTGCTGGAAGAGCGTCTTTTATAACAGATTTTAATTGCTTGGCCGTAATATCGTCAGAGCCTTTTGAATTTGATTTGAGTGCCTTCACTACTTTTTCGACTTCTTGGCAATCAACATTGTTGAAATAGAAGCTATCATCCCGGGGTGGCGCTTGTGATTCCAGAAAGTGTAGTGACTTTTCTTTAATAATAGGGTCAATTGGATGTGCAACGGAAGCAAAATAATCATTTAGGTCATCTAATGGAATTTCTAATGGACTGTCATTTGACTTATGTTTGCAAATTCCTAAGTTTTTCAGCGTGCTCCATACTCCCTTCGTACTGGAATTTTTTGGAAAAGATTATGATAATAACGAATCTTAGCGTTTCTGACTTGTTGTTTTACATAATTTCTAAGTATTTTGTACTCTTTTTCATTTTCATCGGTTTTAGTAGCTCTAAAACGACTGTATGCCGAATTTCTATCTTTCATAAGAACTTTTAATTCGTTTGTAAGCCATGGGGCAGCAGGCCGCGTGGCACGAGAAGTTTTCCATGGAGCGTGCTTGTTAAAAAATGTCCGTTATGATACCATTAAACACATTTACTTTAGAGTCTAATGAATATTGTTAGTAAACCTCGTGCCAAGGTGCACGCTCACTGTCGACTTGAAATGCTGCAAGATCAAGATTTTTGTAATCACGATAATGGATTGTTTTATTTTGTATTCGGTGCACTTAGTCGAGTACACAACAAAGAGTAGGTCATGGTTTGAAATACCCGGAACAGGAAACTGACCATAGAGTAATACTTTAGAAATATCTGAGACAATCAGTGATCAATCCCACGATTCCGTTTTAGAATGAGCTATGAGTAGGATTCAATTTCAATATTTGCAGATTATATGAATTGAAGGTATGAATAAAATTAGTGGCAGATTTTGTGATAGGATTTCTCAAGTCACAATTAAAATCCCCCATTATAATAATATCTTGATACTTATCTGTGAGTTCTGAAAGTGATTCCTCTAATTCTAATAACGTTCCCGTATTTGGAGGCCAATATACAACCCCGACAAGTAAATGTTTTGTGCCAATCATCATATCAACAAACATATATTCCAAGCTCGGTGAGTTTGTAGTAGATGTTTTGATTATTTGGCAAATTATATCATCACGAACAAACATAGCAACACCCCCACCGGATTTCTCTTTAAAATTAACTTTTATTATATTCCTGTCTTTTCGTACGAGTTTATATTTAGGGATCGAAATAATATCAGAGGATGCATTAGATTTCAACCACGTTTCACTAATTAATAATACATGTGCGCTAGCTTCAGAAAGAACATGAACAATTTCTGAGTGATGTCTCTTTAAAGGTTGGGCGTTAATGTGAAAAGACAGACAAGCCACGAGGAAATTGCGAAATGGACGCGTTGAGACCTGAGAGTGTCGCAGGGTTGCGAAGGGTAGGTATAGAGATTAACGCCGGTCTGGGGCCAATGCCACAGGCAGGAATGTCAAGGGGCGCGGTTTCCGGCAAGACTTCGTCATCTACAAGTTGCCAAAGTTCTGACATTGTATTTGAAAGCGTGTACTTCACAGGAGAAAGAAATTAAAATAATATATTAAAAGTAAAAAATTAAATAATAATAATAAATTAAACGTAAGAGACAATTGTAAAAAAATGTTAAGGTTGAGCGCCATTTACAGGTAGCGAGTCAACTTCACACATTCAGGTGATGCGTCTTTTCTCTTGTGCGGTATTTACAAATATCGCACCATCAAACGACCATACATTTTTCTGTTGAAACTTTGCAATATATTTTCTTAGCATTTCTAACCTACGTGCTGTTAAATCTTCCCTGATTACTTTCCCACTACCTACAAGTTTTCTTTTATTTGAAGAACTTCAGTCCTTTTCCTATATGAAACAAATTTTACTATAATAGGGCGAAACTTGCCATCAGCCCTAGGACCTACTCTATGGCTCCTATCAATGTCTTCCAAAGTAATATTAATACCAATATCCCTAGCCACCTCTATAACTTTAGTGTCAGTGTTTTCGTTATTGGACTCACTGATGCGAAAGAAGCGGAGGGAATTTCTCCGCTGATACTGCTCCAGCTCGTCCATTTTCTCCATATTAGCCATCTTTAGCGCCGTGATCTCCTGCCGTTGCTCGTTGATGATGCTGATGATGCGGTTCTGTTGCTCGATGGTCTCCCGAAGTTTCGAGAGCTCATCCCGAAGCGCCTCGATGAGACCCTGGTTAATCTCCTGGACGCTCTGCGTTATCCGGGCAGCAACAGATTCGCTCACTTGAGCGATAAAGGTTTCGTTCGCGAGAAGGTTCTTCGCGGCTTGATTCATGACGAGAAAACACAGACAAACACGTATATTAGAAAATGAAGAGAAATAAAAGCACACTAATATAACACAAGGTTCTAGGCTGAAAGCTAGACAGAGAAAAAATAAGAGAAAAAAAAGTGTGTGTTAAGTAGAGAGTAGAGTAAAAACTATTAAAATAAAGAAAAAAAGAGGATGAAATAAAGATAATAAAACTAAGAGAAAAGGTGTGTTATTCCTGACTTAAATCAAAAATGAGAAGAGACAAAGTTAGAATTTTAAGAAAAAAATTTACAAATTAACTATTATTTCTGGGATATAAAAAACAAATAAAATATCGCTAACTCAGAGATAGTAAAATGGAAGAAAAAAGTAAGAATAAGTTTACTTGCCTAGAAAGAAACTGGAAGATTTCCGCTTCAACTTCACCGCTCGCTGCTCACCAGACACCTGCAATGCACCCCGTTTCGCTACCTGCGCTCCGGCACGTCCTTACTCGACGACGGTCATAAGACGAGTCTAATCTTCGAGAGTAATAATCTTCTTGCAACTCCAGTATGAATATTGAAAATCATTCTTCAAAATTTGGGAGTACTTTACATGAAGCCCCCGGGACATTTTCAATTTTTTTCAAAAACGGCTCTCAATTTTTTCTTTAAAATTTTGGTAGGGACAGTGCTAAATGTACTCTATGAGATGACATAAACGCCATATTGCTCTATTCTTTTGTTTTTTCAAAATTAAAAAATATCATTTTTTTACTTGTCTCTCTTATCGTTAATATTACATTAGCTGCAATTTGTTTACATTATTATAACTATGAGTACATGTACTTTAAATTACGTCTTATAAAGTTTCTCAAGAACGCAACAGTTTCTATGAAAACTATCTCAAAATTTCTCATTTTCAGAAACGTTCAAACGCTATTTTCTCGAAAATCACTCCAAATTTTTACTTCAATCTTTTCTAACGGATAGTGATAATTGCACTCTTTAATATGACGTTAAGTTTATTTTATTTTTTTTCAAAAATTACTCAAATATATTGTTTTTGAAAGATCGTTTACACGGTTAATATGCACATTTCCAGCAATTTGTAAACACTATTGTATTTGTGAGTTATAGTGCTTCAAATGACTTCTAATGATTTTTTCGAAAACTCAAAAGGTTTTGTGAAAAAGAACTTCAAATTTCGAATTTACAGTAGCGCTTAAACGCCACTTTCTTAAAAACGGCTCCAAATTTTTCAAAGAAAATTGCCAGGAAAATTGACGAGGAATATTCTTTAATATTCTTGAAATATTATTTCGGGTCTACTATTAGGAAACTAAAAATTAAGAAAATGTCAAAAAATGTAGTTTGGGCGACTATAGATGGCAGCTGGCAAGAATATATGGCAAATCCAATTAGCTAGCCGAGATTAAAGAAAATAGAAAACTAATACGGGAAAGTGTGCGCCATTCTGTAGCACCATTTAATTTTCTATCTTCCCAATCTCTTTCCTATAGTCCTCTGACAGCGTCTTGTACATCTTGGAACCAGCTTCTTGGTGGTCGATCCCGTTTACTTCTCTTGGGAGGAATCCATTCCATATTAATTTAGGCCATATAAACTCCTCCATTCTTTCTAGAAGACCATAACAGAGAAGGCGTTAGGTTTCAATTTTGTCGGTAATATTTCTTTTACCGCCCATAATATCCCTTATTTTTCATTCTGTACGTGTTCCAGTTTGGAAGTGGCTTCTCCAAAAATCTATTTCAAGTGCACGAAGTCTGTCTTGTTCTCTTCTATTCAGTTCCTAAACTTCTGCACCAGAAGTAGTGATACTGTCAACCACTGATGCGAGTAAATAATATTCTTAGCTCTTTTTGTTATTTTATCGTTGCACAGAATAGTGGTTTAGTTGCCGTATCGCTCTTTTACCTTCTTCAAGTTTATTATTAATGTCACCATTGCTTTTAAACTTGAGGTGATAAAGTGACTCCTAAATATTTAAACGTTGTAGTACAACATTTAATTTTTCTAGTCTCTAACTCTATATCTTCCAGCTCGTCATATCCCACTTTCAGATACTCAGTTTTAGACATTAATCTCTAGGCCCATTTTTCACATTCCTCTTTCAACTTGTGAAGCATATACATACATTTATTTGAACTGCAATTGGGTATGACCGGTGGCAATTGATTAACAATAATTACAATAATAATAATAAGATAAGAAACGATAAATACAAAACGATGCAATAATCATACAATTATATGTTGGTGATAATAAAAATCAGTATGCGCTACAGAGATATTGGCTACATTAGATTGGCAAAAGGAATTTATCACGTTCACTACACTTCACTGCACTACACTACGCTGTTTGCATTGAATTACACTAACCAACTCTTCACAGCACATCACCACACTTCACAGGACTTAGTTACTCATTTAACATCTATTACTCTCAGCTTGTTCTAACTTATTCCTAAAACTACATGCACTTAGAGGAAAGGCCTTGAAAGTTGCTGCGGGTAACAGTTCCAATCTCTAATTGGTCAGTTACAAAATGAGAATTTCCCAAGATCTGAATTTTGTTTCCTTGTTCGAATTTGTGGATGTGATAGCTTCGGCCTAAATAATTTGTTTTTTTTCAGTCTAATCTGAATTTCCTTCCGCGCTGGCTGACCTACGTACGATTTATAAGGTGCACAAAGCCTCGCTCTTGTTCTCGTTTCTAGAGGTTCCTATGACTATTTTATTATGATAGTTCTACAGGTAAACTTATTCGCTTTCCATCTGTATTCTATCTAGGGTTTTTCGGTGCGACTTTCTGTACGGATCCCAACATGCTACTCCGTATTCCATGAGAGGGCGAACCAGCGAAAGATATGCTAATTCTTTGGCATTTGCAGAACTTTTCTTCCAATTCGAACATTTTTTTTCTAGTCTCTAAGAAATTCGCTTATCCACTTCACAACTCTAGCATCAACTCCTGGAGTTAATAATTTCCTAATAAGTAGATCATGCGGTACTACGTCGAATGCTTTCGGAAAGTCAATTACGACTGCATCCACCCTCCCACGCGCGTCACCTTCGTCACCTATATCTTGAAAAGGGAAACAATTTGGCTTTCACACGAAATCCACTTCTAAACCCATGCTGTCCGTGAAGAAATCAGTTTGCTTTTTCCCCATTCGCGGCGAATGTACCCGGCTATTAAGTGCTCCATTATTTTGCATACTCCTGTGAGAGATAATTACGTACTTTCGTTTTATCGCCATCTTTGAAAATTGGAACGTCTATAGCTGTGTTCCGGTCGTCACTTGCGTTTTTAATAGAAACATTCAATAATCCTAACAAGTAGGGTAATACTGCCATACCACTGAGGTTAATAAAATCTGTCGAGATGCCGTCTGGCCCGCGTGATTTACTGTTTTCCAGAACTTTTATACGTTTACGGAGTTCACATGCATGAGGCTTGAACTGATTTTCAATTGGAAAATAAAAAATAACTTGCTCCTGTACCCGTTTTGTGCTCCATTACCCATTTTGGGTATTAATAACATTAATAATGCTGTCTCAGGGAAATGCACTGCGCGGCCTCCATGCCAAGTGAAGAGGTGCTTCTGCTCGCCAGCAGGAGGCTCGGCGTGTCGTGTGTCACTTGAGCTGTGACGTCAGAGGATTCGTTAAGAGCGCGCTACCTCCACCTCCATGATGCTCCCCGCGCAGAAGAAGCCTCGAGAGATGAGAGGACGGTCCATGGGAGGACGCTGGGACATTGTGTGGTTGCTTCGTGAGAGGCTTCGTCAAGAGCGCGCCACCTTCTTCGCCATGATGCTCCCCGCGCAGAAGAAGCCTCGAGAGATGAGAGGACGGTCCACGGGAGGACGCTGGGACATTGTGTGGTTGCTTCGTGAGAGGCTTCGTCAAGAGCGCGCCACCTTCTTCGCCATGATGCTCCCCGCGCAGAAGAAGCCTCGAGAGATGAGAGGACGGTCCATGGGAGGACGCTGGGACATTGTGTGGTTGCTTCGTGAGAGGCTTCGTCAAGAGCGCGCCACCTTCTTCGCCATGATGCTCCCATCGCAGAAGAAGCCTCGGGAGATGAGAGGACGGTCCACGGGAGGACGCACGATACACCGCTGGCAGCAGTTGCGGTGTCTGCCTCGGTTGGAAGATTCTGCATCCACCAGTGGCGTAGCGTCAGGGGACGCTGAGATGCTGAGAATCCCCGTATAGAATATTAATAAAGAACCCTAAATACTGTATTGATAATCTTACAAGTGTAGCGTTGGCGGATAATGATCTCTCAAGAAATTAACACACGCGGTCGTCATGCCAAGTGAAGAGGTTCCTGCCTGGCCAGCAGGAAGCGTGTCGTGTATCACTTGAGCTGTGACGTCAGAAGCTTCGTCAAGAGCGCGCTACCACCAACACCATGATGCTCCCCGCGCAGAAGGAGCCTCGAGAGATTAGAGAACGGTCCATGGGAGGGCGCTGGGAGATTGTATGTGGTCGCTGGGTCGACGCTGGATACACCGCTGGCAGCAATGGCTGTCTCTGTTGCAAGGTTATGCATGTACCACATTTATTCCATTTATTGATTCGCAAATTCGCGGTTTATTTGAGACGAATCGACTGCTAATTATCGTTTTCTTCAATAGCGTTTTTATTCTTTGTGCAGCGAAAGTTTTACGCGTATTCCTTCCTGTATACAAAGTATACATTGTCGTGCCGGCAAACCGAGCAGCTCCCTCACTTCCTGGGGCGACCAGTCGGGCGCTCAGAGAGAGCTTGTCAGTGCTGGGGCGATGCGACGCTGGTGGGAGATACTTGATTGGGGAAACCCCCGCTCTACAGTATAACAATAAGCGGTCTCATGGATACACCATTTTGGTGAAGGATTAGCAAATACATTTTATGCAAAGACAGTCAAGGTTTTTTAATTTAAAAACAACATTCAAACAGTAGTTGGTAAATGATCTATCACCTTTATTTGCATAGAACTCCTAATTACAAAAGGAACAATTTTATTTAGTAATTATTCAAATTTTTCAAATTGCAAGTATAACATCCTCAAATAATAAAACAATCATATATGTATATAAATACCAAACACTACTCCAACCTAATGCAGATACCAAATGTAACCAAATCAAACCAGCCAGAAACCCAATCTAATCCATAAAAATCAAAAATAAGAAAATAAGTATCCTTTCCACATATTCCTACGGAAATGTTCCGAAAGAAACTCTCCAAGAGACTCATTCAGTTTCCTCAACCGCAATGTTAGTTGGAAGTTTAATTTTAGCTTAGTTAGTAAGTCAACAAGCATAGTATGTAGAGTGAAATGTAAACCGAACTATGTAAATAGCATCACAAGAAAAACAATAAATTAAAAAAACTTGCTCGCTAGGCCCAACTGGAGCGGCGATGGTGGTGGCGGGTAAACGGTAGTGATGGCAAAGTCAACCAAAAACACCAAACATCGATACTTACATACATCAGCAAAACGTTTTTTGATGTCGTGAAAACATGGACAAAAACATGGATGTTTTAAATATGATGGAACATTTCGAAGTAAAACGTCCTGCTTCGAATATGATACACAACACTTCAATATTAAAGTAAATTCTGCCTGAAAGGATACAGCCAACTAAGGCGGTGAAAAGTGCTCCCCAACCAAAGCGATAATCGCGATCTCATATGAAAGAGAATGAAAAATGATGTAGATTTTCAAAAAATCAGCCTCCTAGGACAATTTATTGCAGAGATACGAGAAACGAGTTTTTCGTGAAATTTTTTTTTCTAAGCTTCTATTACATGCATCAAGCTGAAAAATATAGTGATGGAGATTAATAGATGAACTTGAAGGTATTTTTTCAACACATTTTGACATCAAATTCAAACTAAAAAAAAATTGAAATTGATTTTGGACATGATAACGTTAGAGTACTGTCACAGTTTTTTTTTTCTAGAACGTGTCTCATAACATTCTATAACGTATGTTTTTTCAGGTATTTAAACAATGTGAACGATAGTGAAAAAAATTAAAATTAATTTTATCTGTTTAAACATTTGAAATTCTGGCCAAAATGTGGTTGGCAAAAAAATGTAGCAATAATTTAAACAATTTTTATTTAAATTACTTGAAAAAAATTATTAAATTATTTGAAATGTTTCATTTACCAGCCTGATTTACAACTTTTTGCCGATAAATGTTTGTTTTATATGTAAAGTATTTATATTATCGAAATAAAATCAACAAACCCCTTTTTTTAGATTAATGTATTGTTTATTATTATAAATAGTAGTAAATCAAGTTACTCGGTTATAGGTTTGTTAATCATTGAGAATTAGACAATAATAGACAATTAATCATTGTCACTGTCTTCTTCAATAACTGGGATCACTCGTTCATTTATAAAAAGTCTACTCAGATTCTGACGGTTTAAAAATGTGCGCCAAGTAACGAGCGTGTACAGAATAATAAACGATCGCAGCTCCATGGGAGCAGCATCCCAGGGCGCAACTTCTGTTCGCACGTTGAAAGTAATATCGTTTTATACTGATATTCCTATGGCGGAAAGAGACACATGGGCTCCTCCGGTGCACCGCCTTTTGCTCTGGCAGCGCAACACTAGTTTGCACTAGCCAAGACATCCATATCCCCAGCCACGATGCCCTGATCGTCGGTAAAAAGTAGGGTACACATAATTTCACCACCGACTGGAATGCCCTTACCGCTACATTTCCTCTTCCACTCTCCAAGGGCTCCTCTAAATAAATCTTAAAATGTGTTTGTGTCATAGTACATCCTTATCAAAGGTCATTCGTAACCAGGAATTCTGAGAAAACTTTATTGCCCGTTTTGACCATCCTCATACATACAGTTGCTGTAAAATTCTTTTACGGCATTAACATAAGTTATGGACACTCCATTCTAACAGAGATTAGTCCACAACTTGTTTTTGAAAGTGTCGTAAGCCTTGTGTAAATCTACAAAAGCTAGATGAGTCCTTAAGCCTCTACAAACTCTTTTTACTTTCCCGTATACATGCGTACATACGGAGTAATGTACCTACTCGTAGTATAGGGAAAGTTATATAATGCTGCGCGAAAACAAATGGCGGATTTTCGGTCAAAAAAATTCATTGCCGGGCCCTGATAGCGAAAAAGTGGATAAATCCAGTGGCGAAATTTAAAAAAAATCCTTTAACACGTGGTGTAGCCAGAATCCCAGTTTAGTGGATTTTTGATACCGAAAAATCAATTTACAGCGAAACGCCCGTCCGTCCGTCCGTCCGTCCGCCCTGTCGTGGGGGAAAGGGGTTCAGGGCACCACGTGCAGGGGAGTGGAGGGTCTGTAAGGGCAGAAAGTGCCCTCTGGGTCATTCTCTATTTCTTAAAAGCCTAAGGCGGATGAGAGGGAGCAATAAGAATAGGGATGACCCCAGTCATGGCAAACTGCAGTTTATTGAACAGGTGTTATTTACATAGGCTCCTGACGTTGCCCAGCCTCGTCGAAGACGGTTCTCCGGAAGAGCGACTTTGCAGCGGCCATGGCGACACTCGAAGTGCACGGCGGTCGGGGGAGAGGGCGGGACGCTGATAGCAGGACCCTGGAGGGTCGGTGTGGACTAGCGAGGTGGAGGATTGCCGGCAGAGCCAGGTAGGGCCGATCTGAGCCGACTAGGGGTGAAGGGAGGTTGGCAGGGCCAGTTTGGGCCGATCTGAACCGACGGAGAGTGGAACGAGCTTACGAGTAGCATTCGTCCTTTGTTAAGCGGAGGTCAAGCTGTTTTATAGGCCTTTACTGCTAAGACGTTCTTACTATGGCGGAGCTACGTCATTGTGCTTACGCGGGCACATTGCTCCCATGCGTCATCACTCCCCCCTCCTCGCGAAGAAGGTTGGAACCTCATGTCGCGTTGCCGCAGTGGCTCCGGCGTGCTGACTGTTATACAGTTATTATCATCTATTAACGCTCTCTCCACAATGCATTAATAGAAAAATACAAAAGAAACTGGCTTACGTCTACAAAATTAATGTTGTCCAAAAATGAATAATTCGTAGCTTGTAAGTTACACAAAACATAAAATGATATTTTATTAAAATAAATTAAGCAAAATGAATGATATCATTGGAGTATGGTTTTCACACTTCTAGAGTAATTTCTTGCTAGATAATTACACTCAAAATTCCATGTTGAAAACTTCTTTAGCCAAGATTTCACATCTCAAGATTTCTCGTCCATACTGACGTTAGAAGCATTTCAAGTTTTCTAGAAGTTATAATACTTTAAATACATATCGAAAAAATAACCTCATAATTACGAATCTTTAAGAACATGTGTTCTTTATAAACTGAGTATATACTTGGCACAGGCTCCTAGGAAGGAGAATATAGGCGAGGGCACTATGACTGCAGTTTACAAATGGGAAACTTGACTGTTATAACAGTCCTCATATTAAATTTACACTAATTAAATTTAAGCACAACTTGGTATTATTAAAGTAACGAAATTTCTAAAACAACAATATTAACTTAATACATTTGTTTCTACGTACACTGATATTTCTATATGATATTTCTATTTCAAGGCTATCCAAAAATTGAAATGAAAAGAAAAGAAAACTACTCTTCTTCTTCTTCTGCACTTTGGATTAGGTTCAAGAACCTGTTCCAGTGTCCACTTCCTTCTGGGCCTTCCTACATCTCTTCTTCCTCTGTATCTGTAGTCCACTGCGAGTGCTGGTAGTCTGCTACTAGGCATTCGTATAAGATGTTCAAACCATCTTTTCTGATTTCTTTCCAGTTTCTCCAGCAGTGGTTTGACCCCCCAGTTTATTACTCATCTTAGAGTTTTTCTTTTTATCTAGGATGTTATAACCTAGAGTGCTTCTCAAAAATTTCATTTCAGCTGCCTGGATTTTAGAGTTATCTTTTTTTGATGTTACTCTTGCTTCATCTTCATACATTAACACTGGCCACAGCTACTGTGTTGAAGGATTTTATTGTTGTTTCTATTCTTGTTTTATTTTGTAGATGTCTGTGTATCATACCACAGATATTTCTAAATTTATTTAATCTTTTATCTAAATCTATATCTCCTTCAAAAGAGATGTGGCAACCTAGATATTTGAAATATTTTATCTGTTCTATACTTAACTATGTATCACATTTTTTTTTCATTTAATTCATTTATAATGGTTGCATAAATATCTAGGTCTAGAGTGACCACAAGCTTGTAATACAGTCACATATGTTTACAAAGTATTTCTGTTGTAAGTTACTATATGACAAATACAGGAAGTTATTATACCTACTCTACATTTTTATGGATAGGTCAGACATTTGACAGGAGTAAGGTATCTAATAGATATTCTTTTATTGACACACAACCTGGGTTTGAAATAGTATTAGCATTATAAACCATAGAGTTACATGAGAAAATTAAATGTAAACAACAAGCATTTATAGATCCCCAAATTCTAGTGTTAATGACTTTCTGCTCAGGTTTGAAGAACTTTTAACTAAACTTATAGGAAACAACAATTGTAAGTTAATTATTTTGGGAGATCTAAACATTAATATTGAACATAATGAACTGCACGATTTACTAAAGAGCTTTAATCTTCATGATGTAGAGTTAGGGCCAACACGTGTTTCTACCCATTCCAGCTCTACCATACACCACATAATTACAAACATCGAAATGTATAAATACACTTCTCATAATATTGATTTGCATCTATCTGATCACACTGCACAAATCATTAAAATAATCAATTGCCCCATACTAAACTACATTTGTTAAATGAACTTCTCCTAAAAGAAGAATGGACTTAAATACACAATAGTAGTGATATCAATGAGAAATGGAACTTATTCCTGAGTACATTAAATCGTCATTTAAATATTGTATGTCCCATTATTAAGAAGCAAATTAATGTAGCAAAGAAACCCAAAATTAACCTTCTGAATGAAATTCTTGTTCTTAGAGATAAAATAAAAAACATGTATGACCTGTTCAGAGATACAAAGAACCCATTTTATAATGAAAAGTATAAACAGTATAAAAAACAATATAGGGTAATACTGATGAATGAGAAAGTGTATCAATTAAATAATAAAGTTAACAATTCAACAAATAAATCTAAAACATTGTGGAATATAATAAACAATGGAAAAACTCAGTCTCACAAAAACATACACCTACTGCATGAAGGCAAGTTTCTTGATAATCCTTCTGATATTTTTTAGAACCTTTAATTGTCATTTCTTAAATTCATTTCAGCTGCCTGGACATTATAACCAATAATACTATTAATCCTTTATCTTCTGGAACTTTAAAATCTATGTTTCTCCATCACACAAATGCTACTGAAGTTAATTAACTGATAAATTCCATCAAAAATAGTTGCCTGACTGGGAATGATGAAATATCTTCAATAATTCTTAAAAAATGTAAGCCTGCTCTTCTTAATATATTAGTTTACTTAATAAATTCATCTCTAGCTACATTCACTTTCCCAGAATCCCTGAAAATTAGTATCGTAAGACCACTTGCTAAGAATAACAATACACAAGATGTTAGAAAATCCTACCTATAACCCTAACTTCAGTATTTGGTAAACACTATGAAAAAGTTATATTAGCAAGACTTAATTGTTTTCTTGAATCTAATAATATCCTCAATAAAGCACAAAATGGTTTCAGAAAAGGCTTCTCCACCATCACTGCCGTTGTAGAGTTCATACATGAAATCATTGGAAATTTTGAATCAAATAGAAAAACAGTAGGTTTATTCATTGATCTTTCAAAAGCATTTGATAGTGTATCTCATGAAAAACTGTTGACAAAACTTGATTACTATGGAATAAGGGGTGGAGCTAATGACCTCATTAGATCATACCTCACAGGACGTAAAAATGTACTGAGATCTTCTGGCAATCTGAAAATTTCTTATCCAAAGGTATATCAAAGTTTGTTACAATCACCACTGGTGTTCCACAAGGATCTGTGCTTGGATCTTTGCTATTTCTATTATATGTTAATAATAGTCCAATCTCATCTAATTTCTCTGTAATTTCTTATGCAGATAATACAACATTAATAAGTAGTGGGCAAAATCATTGTCATCTAGAAATTAATCTGACTGAATCATTAAAATCAATTAAAAGCTATTTGACCATAAATGAATTGAAATTAAATGTTGATAAAACTGTATTAATCAATTTCAAGTTTCATCACGGTTACCATCACCAAAACATAAAAGTGGCAGTAGACTGTGAATCAGTGAACCAAATTGATTGTCAAAAGTTCTTAGAACAATTCATAGATCAGAACCTAACATACAACAAAAAAGTTGATACACTTTGTAATAAAATAAACTCTAATATATTCCTCTTGAGATACTTTTCCAGATACATGGAAACTGATGCACTTATTTCTGTATATTATGGGATAATCTTCTCTCAACTTCAATACGGTATTGAAATTTGGGGTAGTACAACACAAAAAAATATGGATAGATTAATGGTCCTACAAAAGAAATGTATAATAAGCATTTTCAAACTGAATCCCAGACAGTTCTGTAAAACATTTCTTTATTAAATATGAATCACTCAATGTTACAGCACTATTCTTACAAAGAATTACTACTATTGAGAAATAATCAGAACCAATATCTTGTGAATAAAAACAAGGTACATAACTACCATACCAGAGGACATTGGGACTATCACAAGATGTACACTAGCAAGTCTTCAACAAACAAAGATGCTTACTGCATTCCTGCACAGCTTTTTATAATCTCCCAGTTAACATAAAATCAGCTGATGATAAATACTTTAAAACATTGCTTAAACATCACCTTTAGTGTTTGCCCATATAAGACATCTGAATTGCTTTAACTTTTCTTAAATAAAAACTATGTACCCTCTACAAGAGTGACCACTCTTTGTACCAGTCATATCAGTTCAAAAGACAATGTACTATTCTGTAATGTAGTAAATAATGTAATTATGTCAGGATATTGTAATTAAAGTAATTATTACTAACATCTAATGTATTCAAGTTATTGTAAGTTAATTAAACTACAACTGTACGATAATGGAATTACTCACCCTAATTGTAAGCTATTTGCCAGTGTATCTGCTACTTTCTTAAGGCAATGCATTTTTTTAGTTATATTTAATTTAATAATGAGACTTGTGTAGTTTAAAATGAAAATGATTTCAATATTTATTATGAGCAATTGCATGCTTTATAAATCACATAATTTATCAAGTAAACAATTTGAGTTATTACTGTAAGTTATATAAATAAATGTAATTCCTGTTATAACTTAAATTAATTTGTTTGATTTGATCAATTATGAATATTTTTACATACAATTTATCAAGATAGTGTAAACTTATTAAATTATTACTGCAAGTGAATGTAGTGGAAAAAATACAATTATCTTATAGTAATATTTATTAATTTCTAAACAGACTTCACTTGATACTTTCTGCAGCAATAAAATACAATAATAATAATAATAATAATAATAATAATAATAATAATAATAATAAAGAAAGGAACAATTCAGCAGTCTTCTTGCATACTACAGCCAAGTCGATCCTTTAAACAGAGCAACAATACCAGTTTTACATAAAGTAAATAAAGCCAAAGTAGTTCTTTCTCAAACCAATGACGTTTTGAAAGAGCACCTGAGTATACAGCGAAATCTGTCAGAAGTTCAACTTGCTTTATACACTGCTGCAGTAACAGCAACTGAAATAAACGGTCAGAGGACTTACCATCCCAGATAAACATGGCGAAGTCAAAACGAGAGAAAACCTGCCTGGAAAAGACGATTCAAAAACAATATTGACGAATTGAGAAGTAAAGTTAATGTTCTCTCTCAATATTTAGAAGGTAGTAAATCAAAAAAGGTTCTGCCAAAAGTGAACGCCGTTGTAGCTACAAATATAATTGATATATACCACCACAATAGACGACCAAAAGTTGTTGACCTGAAAGATAGAGATGAAAATGAAGTGTGCTCGGCATTGTAGATACAATGAAATTACAAAAAGGAAGGCACAAAACGCAGAATTCAGATTCCGTCAAAAAGAATTTCTGAGAAAGTTGACCTCTGACTCAAACAAGCAGCGAATCAGTGTAAATGAACAAGATTTTAAATCGTACTGGACAAACAAATGACCTAAACCTGTGGATTCGACGAATCCGGATCATGGATTAACAGTATTAACAAACACAAGAACCTGCCCCAAATGAACTTAGAAGAAATAACAGCAAAAGACATTGCGAGTGCCATAGGAAAAACTCAAAATTGGAAATCTCCTGGACCAGACATGACCCAAAATTTCTGGCTGAAGTACTTCACTCATGCTCATGAAAGCATTGCGTGCTGTTTCACTGAGGTGCTAAATAACCCTGATAAAATGGCTGACTATCTGAGTGAACGGGACACTTTTCTAATCCTCAAGAAGGGAGACCAAGAAAACCCAATGAATTATTGACCAATAAGATGTTTATCAACCATATATAAGCTCTTCACCTCTGTTATTGGTGAGAAAATCTACGTCCATTGTGCAAATAATAATAATAATAATAATAATAATAATAATAATAATAATAATAATAATAATAATAATAATAATAATGAACCTTTGGACTTCCTGTTGTCGGCCCATAGAGGGTACAGGAGAGAAACTGGGTTGGCACACCAGGCCACTGATTAGAGTGGAGGCCCAAACCTTGCATTAGCCAGCGAAGGAGACTGCCTTCAGCAGTCACTGAAAATTCCGTGGGGTTTAGTAATGCCGACTGGCGATCGGAGGGACCCCTTGCTGGGCCCTGCGGGGGGATGCCCCGAGGCCACTATGGGTCGCAGTAAAGGATGGCAGGAAACAACCCGGGTGGTTAAGTGTGATCTGTGAACTCGAACTTGCATCCTGCGAATCTTCAATTCAAACCACTGAGCAAAATGGATAGAACAAGCAATGTAATGAATCTTAACGTGCCTTGTTCTACCAATGTCCCATACCTGCTCAGAAACCGAGCTAATGTCACCTTGTCGACGTCTGGCCATCCCACGGATGTTAGTCCCAGGGACACAGAGCCGGCAGTAGCTCGAAGCCATCGTCAGAGATGGACCGGGGATGAATTAAAGGAGGTGATGTGGTGCTTTTACTATGCAAAAGCGAAAAATGGGGGCTCAGAAATAGAAGTTTTCAAGGTATGGAGAGAGCGGAAACCAGATATGAGACCTACCCTAGACTCAAAGAAGCTTGCCAGTCAACGACGATACATCCTCAGCAGTGGAAAATTCACAGCAGAACAACTTGCTGACATTGAGAGAAATGCGGAGTATATACTTCGCTCGAACAATCCACATGACGAACATGTAGAACTTGAAAATGATGATCCCGTGGAAGGTTCATCTCTTTCCAGTGAAACAAACGTCAGTGGTGAAAATTCATCTGGCAATGAATTACACGATAAGAACATAATTCAAAATATCCTTCGGCGCGAGATAGGAAGAGTTAGTCAACTTCCGTTTGAATCTCGCGAACCGTTGAGGAGAATATACGAAAATGCCAAAGCTAAAAGAGTGATAGAAACAGTGAATTCTGTCTTAAATGAGGTGATGGAGACCCAGGCAGAGATCTAGATATTACTGAAATCAATCACATCATATATGCAACTGGATATCTAGTATCTCAGATAATTTTGGGGCCAGCCAAGAACACCGACGGCCGACAGCAAAACAGAGTAAACAGCTCTGAACCCCCATGGATGAACAGAATTACGAAACGGATAGCCGACACCCGGCGCGAAATATCACTCTTAGCTGAGGCATCTTCTAAATCAACGCACACCTCTAAAGTTCAACGAAAAATATTCAATGTTGAACAAAAATACCAAATTGAAAATGACACCAGCAGGCTAATGGTAGTTGAGAAGCTAAAAGAGAAAATTCAAGCATGGGCTCAAAGAATTAGACGCTACAAACGTAGAATAGATTTCCGTGTACAGAACCGGTTGTTTGAAACAGACGCGAAGATATTCTATCGCAATCTGACTCAAAAATCAAATGGCCAAGCTGTTACTCCTTCAAAAGATGACGTCGAAGCATTTTGGGCAGGAATCTGGGAGGAGAGCAGATCCTACAACAAAGACGCATCTTGGCTTCAATCTGAAGTTGATGCTGCCGATGAACTTGTAGAAACAGTGGAAGACGTTCACCAATTCTCGGAAGAGGACCTCTTCCAAGCAATTAAGAAAATGGGAAACTGGAAGTCCCCCGGGATTGATAAGATCCAGATTTATTGGATTAAGAAATTAACAGCAATACATTCTCATCTAGCAAAGGCTGTTAATAAAATTTTAGAAAACACAAAGGAATGGGAATGGCTCACACGCGGCATCACGTATTTGCTACCTAAAAAGGGAGACAGCTCTTTGGCGAAGACCTATAGGCCAATTACTTGTCTGCCAGTACTGTACAAAGTTAACACTGCAGCCATAGCTGACAAAATGTACGGACATCTAGATAAGAATCATATAATGCCAGCTGAACAAAAAGGATGTTGTAAAGGCTCTTATGGCTGTAAGGAAATCTTGCTACTGAATAAAGTCATTTTGAATGATGTAAAGAAACGCAAACGTAATTTGAGCATGGCTTGGATTGACTACCAAAAGGCCTTTAATAGTATACCACACGATTGGATTTTGAAGACCCTGGAGATCTATCGATTTCATCCTAGACTTATTGAATTTTGCAAGGCTAGCATGAAGTCGCGGAGTACCAGGTTACTAATACACAACGGAAAGGAAGCAGTAGAAACCAGAAGTATTCAGATTAACAGGGGTATTTTTCAAGGAGATTCACTATCCCCTCTGCTGTTTTGCATTAGTTTAATCCCACTATCGAGACAGTTGTCGCAAGCTGACTTTGGATTTAAGCTCCATGGTGATGAAAGGCCAGTATCACATTTGTTTTACATGGATGATCTGAAAGTGTTTGCTAAGAATGAGGCGATTCTCTCCCAAATGCTGTCTGTCGTGAATGACTTTAGCAATGACATCTGCATGAACTTTGGTCTTGACAAGTGTGCAAAAATCAATTTAAAAAGAGGGAAACTCACAACGTCTGAGAACATTGAAATTGATACGCATACTGTGATTCAAAATCTTGAGCCAGATAAAACTTACAAATATCTGGGCATTGAAGAATGTGAAACCATCTCGAACAACAGAATGAAAGAGAGAATTCGTAGGGAGTATTATAGGAGAGTGAGACTGGTCCTGCAGTCCGCTCTAAATTCCAGAAATAAAATATCTGCAATAGGTAGTTTGGCGGTACCTGTAGGCGAGTACAGTTTTGGACTAGTGGACTGGACTGAGCAAGAAATTCGCCATGGATCGAAAAACCAGAAAACTGCTAACAATGCATCATGTTGCCCACCCTCGAGCTGATATACATAGACTTTATGTGTCACGTAAGGAAGGAGGAAGAGGCCTCAGAAAATTGAGACCTCCTGGCACAACGCAATAGTCGGGTTGGGGAAGTATGTAGTCAGCCATCAAGATGACCCTCTAATGGGGCAGGTCATGAAATCTGACCGAAGAATGGGAAACAGAGGCATTGTTAGTGTAGCAAGAAGCATTGCGAAGAAAACTAGGCAAGACACATCGAATAACACAGACACTGAACTTCTGATGCTGCTAAACATGAAGTGTGAGACACAAAAATGTTAAAAAAATCGTGGAGAGACAAACCACTCCACGGACAATACCTAAAAAAGAATTGACAAGGTGCAGATCAATAAAGATCAATCATTTATGTGGCTTAAAAGGGGAAGAATGAAGCCAGAATCGGAAGCACTTGTAATAAATGCCCAAGAACAGGCCTTGAGAACACGACGTTATGATAAAGCGGTTCTCAAAATTTCCCATGATGATAAATGCCGCATTTGCCAGGAGCAAGTAGAAACCATTGATCATATTGTCTCAGCTTGTCCAATCCTCGCAAAGACCGAATAACTGAAAAAACATGACAGGGTGTGTAGCTACCTCCACTGTAGATCTGTACCGCCCTCGAAGTTCCAAATACATGCCCCAAGTGGTACGAACATTCACCAAAACCTGTGACGTCTGTTGGATTGTGTACGATATTGTACGACCAACAAATTCAAACTGATCGCACGTTAGCGGCAAACAAACCGGATATAGTCATCCGGGATTTGGCGAAAAAATCGTGTTTACTTATCGATGTTGCAGTACCTTGCGATCAAAACGTCGTTACCAAGGAGGCAGAAAAACGTCTTAAATACAAGAGTTTGGAAATCGAGATCAGCCGAATGTGTGGCGTAAAAGCACAGGTCGTCCCGATAGTTATCGGAGCTCTGGGATTTGTTCCGCAAAATTTGAGTAAGAACTTGTCTAAACTCCCTGGTAATTCAAAAGACTGGGAAGTGCAAAAAATAGCTTTATTTGGAACAGCCCACATTTTGCGCAAAGTATTGTAGAGGCACTGAAAATCACCGGATCTGCTCCTTAGGTAGCTGGTTGCAGCCTGGAGTAGATTTTATATTCACCCGACTCATAACATCTTTAGTCGTGATGTAATGAAAATAATAATAATAATAATAATAATATATTTGAAGAAGAACAGAAAGGTTGCATTAAGGGAGCTATGGGAAGTAAACATCAACTCATCATTGATTCTGTTGTCTTGAAGCAAGCTCAGACAAAGAAAAGAAATCTCCACTCTGTTATATTGATTACAGCCAGGCTTTTCACTCAGTTCCTCACAAATGGCTTAAAAAAAGTATGGGAAATTTATAAAATGTGTACAAATGTAAGAAATATTCTACATTTAATGAATAAATGGCGTACAAATATTCTATTCCAAGGTAATATCTTGGGAAAAGCTGATGTGCGAAAATGTATATTCCAAGGCGATTCCCTATCAGCACTATGATTTTGCCTCGCTCTAAACCCATTGTCAACTTTCTTGAACAAAACTAAATGTGGCTATAGAATGAATATGAAAAACCCATTTACTGTACATGGATGACCTAAAGCTGTACGCCGAAATACGATATAAATTAGAATCGCTTGTAAATGTAGCAAGAATGTTCAGCGATGACATCGGGATGAAGTAATTGAAGTCTTGATAAATGTGGTATAATAAATATTCATAAAGGAACTGTTCAAAATACAAACCAAATTGTGTGTGATATTAAACAAATACCACCTGAAGAAACATATCGCTATTTGGGAAACCCTCAGAACCATCGACTGGACCTTAATCGTATCAAGGAAGAACTTCGAATAAAATATCAAAAGCGACTAACAAAGTTGCTAAACACTTACTTATCAGGGGGTAATCTCATTCAGCTATCAACATCTGGGCTGTGCCGGTTCTAACTTACTCCTTTGGTATTGTTAAGTGAACTGAATCTGAACTGGAGGAGCTGGACAGATCGACGAGAAGAGTATTACATAAACTCCGCTGTCTTCATCCAAACTCTTCAGTAAGAAGATTGTATCTACCCCGAACGATGGGAGGCAGAGGATTAGTTAATATAAAAACTCTTTGCCTGAGACAAGAGGAAAAAATGCGACAGGTTCTCTTAAACTCCACCGACACGTCAATGAAATTAACTGTTAATGAGGACTACGGCTTCACTCCATTGAACCTCCATGAGCGAAATTATGAAATAAATATCTCTACCCAGCAGTCGAGCTTCAATGAATGGAAGCAACGAGAAATTCATGGAAGATACCCAAAACTCTTGTTTCAAGACGATGTAGACAGACATTCTTCGGTGATGTGGCTTTTAGAGAAACAAATATATCCTGAGACCGAGGGTTTTATAATGGCCATTCAAGACAGAGTTATTAAGGCCAGAAACAATCGAAAGCATGGTTTGAAAGATGTGGTGGATAAATGTAGGAAGTGTGGAGCTCTAGGAGAAACTATAGAACATGTCACAGCTGCATGCTCTTCCCTCTCAGACAGTGCTTACTTGGGAAGGCATAATCAAGTTGCGAAAATCGTACACAGGGCAATCGCAATACAGCATAATTTACTGGATGAATCGACACCGCCATTCTATAAGTACACTCCTGCTCCAGTCCTGGAATCAAGTTCCACTCTTTTGTATTGGGATAGACCAGTTTTCACTGACCGTACTGTCGATCACAACAGGCCAGATATTCTCTTCATAGGAAAAAAAGAAAAAAGGAAGAATAATAGACATCGCAGTACCATTATCCCACAATATCAAACAGAAAGAAATTGAAAACATTTCCATATATGACAACTTATCTTATGAACTAAAACATATTTGGAAATTAAATGTTACCAAAACATACCCACTCATGATATCGGCGAAAGTTCTTGTCAGTAAAAGCTTCCTAAAACACTTAAAAGAACTTCAACTACCAAAAAACGTTCTGATCATGGGACAGCGCGCAGTTCTGTTGCAAACAGCCCATATCGTAAGAAAATTTATGTCTTAAGTCCAGATACAAGATGAACTTCTTTTTCTGTGACCGAACCTGTTCCAAAACAACTCTGGGGAAGCTGAACATTTTTACCAGAGAAAATAGCTGAGGAAAATATTACAATAGTGATAATAATAATAATAATAATAATAATAATAATAATAACAACCAGGGACCCAGAGCCGGCAGTAGCTCGAAGCCATCGTCAGAGATGGAGCCGGGATGAATTAAAGGAGGTGATGTGGTGCTTTTACTATGCAAAAGAGAAAAATGGGGGGCTCAGAAATAGAAGTTTTCAAGGTATGGAGAGAGCGGAACCCAGATATGAGACCTACCCTAGACTCAAAGAAGCTTGCCAGTTGTTAGCACATTTTTCTCGGCGCGGATAAAGTTGCTGTGACTTCCGCCCACCTGGGCACTCTTTGTGGTATTCCCGCCAAATTATGTGACTTCCATGCTGCACCAGTGTCTTATGGGGACGCGAACACAAAATTCGCGCGTGCCACTTAAAACTAGGGGTGCTTCCAACGCACATACTTTCTCGCTCTGCCTCTATACGGTCCTTATTGCTATTCCACTATTTCATAAACCAGCAAAAGTGTATTATACCAGCAAACGTTTTCCGTACCGACACCCGACATCCGAAGTCAACGAACCGGCACTTATAACACTACCCCACACCAACACCGCCTATATCGAACAGAGCCAGGAAAGAATAGAACCGACCTATAAAATGGTAAATGCATTATAAAGAAACAATCGATACAATGGTCAGTGGCGAAGCGTGAGGTTAATTTTTGGATAAGCTGAGTCACGAACATATTGTAAAAACACATATTTTTACTTAATTTATGAAATATCGAATATTTAGAAGATAGAGATCAAAAGACTACAAATTTAATAATAATAATAATAGTAATTATTATTATTATTATTTCAATCATGCAACAATACTCAGATCAAGAATAAGCCTACTGCAGAATTGAAAAAAAATTGTAAATGGTTATGCTTATTTATAATAGATGTATACTCCTTGTTTGTACAGTTTTTTGTAAATTAATTCTAAATACCTGGTTTTCTTCAGAAAAAATTCAACGCTTTCTTTAAACATATCATCTTGCGAACACGTACACGAAATTTTCTTTTCTATTAAAATAGTAGCCAAGTTGAAGAGTGTTATTTGACTTAGAATTACGTTAATGAGTTTTAATTGTTTCAGAGTGCTCATTGTCAATGAGACACAGCGACATGCAGTTGCTGGTCAATGACATTTCACTTGTAACCTACACACGTATACGCTATTCAGTTAACTTACGAAATGAAATTACACTGATCAGATCCTGTTTGATCTTTCCAGAATACAATACTACTGGGGGATTCACACGCCGCGATACCAACCCATAAATGCTTGAAATCAACGCTTTTTAAATGATCTTGTTTTATTAAAAGTTAAACCAATGCTAAATGATGTGGGAGAAAGAGTTAACATTCTCAATAGTGTACATAATGAATTGGCGACAGAGGAATACTAATTCTGAAATTTGGAATAAATAAATGTATTTACTTTTGTTAGTAGTGATATTTGAAGTTGCTCAATGACCTCTAGTGGACATTTGCGGAAGTTCCACGCAAGCTTGTGGTGAAGAGAGCGCCTGCCGGCAGGAGTTTAAATTACTTAGCCAGTTGTAAGGCCGGCCTACCCTTCTGGCCGAATAACCGGGCCAGCTTCTCAATGCGCATGCGCGCTCACTTCCCCGCGCCCCGTCCCTTGCCTACAAACTGTCTTCCAGTGGTAAGCGGAACGGCCTCAGCCTCACTCCCCAGCCTGCCCGATGCACCGGGCGGCGACGAAGACACTTCGCATTGAATGCCCATAAGAACAGAAAAACGAACTTGGTGCGCAAACTTTTCGGTATAAATTGGCTAAAATAACATTATAAATTGACAATTTTCTTTTTTTAGTGAAGATATATTTCCCGTCTTCTTCAAGATTCTTAGGGATAGCTCAGCTTACTTTGCCTACCCTGACGCTTCGCCACTGACAATGGTACATACGCTTTACAAATCCAAGAAGAAAAGTAAAAAATTGTTAAAAGTTAAAAATTTGAACAAATATATACTGATATTTTCAGTACATTTCTCGCAATTACTTATATTTTTGTCAAACGTAATTGTGTCGGTTTTATCATTAGAAGTCGGTAATTATCAACATGCGAAAAACATGTCTTTCAAACATGATAAAGAAAGGCAGCGGTGAATCGCTTTACGAAGTATTCGTAAGGCGAGAAAGTAATAACAATTTTTGGAACCGTTAGTGATATGTCAGTTCATCGCATGCCTTCTGGTTATATTGTATTACAATTTAACGTTAAAATGCTCATAATTTTACTTAAATTGGTTCATACAGATATATACTAGACAACGGTTGATTTGACATGTCATACGCTTCACTCACGGTCGAGCCTTCGGTCCTTGTGGGGGTCTGAAGGGCGTCTTGGAGGGCAGCCTTCCAGCTGTCGTCCACGTGGGTGAAAGTGATGTTGGGGGAGGAGACATCCATGGCAGTGTCTGTCAGCTCGCCTTGCCCATCTGGGCGTAGGCTTTGGCGCCGTCTCTGTCTCCGCTTTCCTCTCCTCGTTCCTGGTCTCAGGGAGGGTCAGCGCTTGTGCTGGGAGACGCCTGCCTTGCTCTTAAAGGAGAGGCCGCACACCCCCGGATGTGGGACCTTCTACGGGGGCAATTCTCCTCTTGCACTTAACCGCGTGCAACGCTGCCCCTTGACACGTTTTAAATGCCTTTCTGCAGCGGGCGCATACAAACAATATTTTATCGAACTTACGCCCATCTCTGAGATGGACATGGGCGTTCTTTATGTCAGTCACGAGCCCGCCTCCGGCGATCCGAGTAGGCGAGTTGTTACGCCGGAATTTATTTCGATACCGGCGCCTGCCGTGATTATAGGCCCGGGAATCGCCTGGGAGTCCGAGGACAGCACCCTTCTTCCCTTTTCTCAGGCATTTCTTCTTTGGATGAAGACGGACGCAGCCTCTCCCCCCTTGGGGGCATCCCTTCTACCGGGGATTCCACGGTTTGGCCAGAGCCCCCTTCGTTTAAATAGCAGACACCAGCTCCCCGGCACACAAGCGTGTACCGAGGCGCGCTACGGAAAGGTGGAGTTGGCAGCGGCTTGGCCTGCGCCCGAAAGAGAGATGTTTCGGGTGCCAGAACGACATTTCGCCGAGGGATTAACCCACGGCAAATATGCGTATAACTACCTTGTCCACCAAGTGTCCACCACACATTAAGAGAGTCATAGTCACTCCCGCCGTTGCTTGATTGAATTTCTTCACTTTGACATTCAGAGCACTGGGCAGAAATCACATGGCGTCAACACCCTTTCGGGCCGTCGCGATGCTTTGTTTTAATTAGACAGTCGGATTCCCCGAGTCCGTGCCAGTTCTGATCTGCTCGTTATTCGGCGGCCGAAGGGTGATGCGACGCGCGACCCGACCGCGCGCCGGCCGCCCGAAGACGACCGACGTGAGCCGTGCGCGCCGCGCCCGCAGCAATGAAGATCCGCGGGAGGCCAAGGCGAGGGACCGGTGTGATTGCTTATGCTACAGCTCTCACGTCTCCTTACTGATCCAGAGTAGAGTCAAGTTCAACAGGGTCTTCTTTCCCCGCTAATTGTTCCAAGCCCGTTCCCTTGGCAGTGGTTTCGCTATATAGTACATAGGGACAGTGTGTATGTGTCTATTGTTTTCAAAATTACAACATGCCGAATGCGTCGGCTCGCGACAGGGCTGCCGTGAGTACCCGGGCGCTAGCCCCTACCCTCATCGACCGCTCTGCTAACATTTATGTGAAGTTACTATTCTATATATGAACATTTTTCAAAGTTATTATTTTACTAATTTAATCATACATTTAACATTTGTGCCATGATAGCTGAACTTATGTGCTTACAAAATCTATAACCTACTATTTACATATTTACAGTGTATAATGTCTTGTTTGGTAGTGTTCTGTTAGTGGTTTGTGCAGGCGGTTTCTTGCGGACAGCCCCTTCATTTCCCTCTGGTGCTGCGATGTGGCTGGGATTTGGCCGCATCCTGTCCTTCCCTCAGGGTGGCAGGGTTGGTTCTCTCCCGTGCCGCTCTCTGCGTTCAGCTGGGCCATGCCGCCCGCAAGTCGCCCTTGTGCGTGTTAGTGTGATGACCCGTCACTTCGCCGCCGCGGCGTCCCCCTTCGGTAGTTACGTCCAGAGGGCGTCGCGCCGTTTCCATCCCCGGCGCTGGGAGCCGGGCGGGGTTTCTACTATCTAGCTATGTTATGTCAATTTGTGTGTTGACGATATTTTTGGCAAGTTTCTGTAGGGAGTTAAAGTATCTAGGGACGGAGAGTAGGTGGGGAAGCGTCCCCGGGAGGACGTGGACTCCGTGTTCCGTCTCCATCTTGTGTCGTGGGTACCACCATCTGGGGCAGTGGCACAACAGATGGTTGGCAGTTTGTTCAGTTGCACCGAAGTCGCAGGTGGGGGATTCTACCAGCTTCAGTAGGTGCAGTTTCTTCTTAAAAGGGCCATGCTCTGTCATGACTTGGGCCAACTCGGGAGAAGGCCTAAAATGTTTATGCTCTCTTATGCTTGCCACATTGGGCAGAAATGTGTAGTCGCTTCGGCCTGATGTATCTTCCCGCCACCTTTGCTGCCGTTCTTCATGGACTTTCCTTTTTATACGTGTGGGCACTTCTTGCCCTAAGAGGGAAATGGTCTGGCCATTTACCATCGCCTCTGGCTCACCTTTCTTGTATCTGTATAGCGCACCGCGCATCTCTATCATCACGTCGAGTGGTAGTCGACCGGTTATTGCTTGGAGCGTCGCCGTTGGGCTTGAACGGTAGGCGCCCGAGAGGGCTAGCAATGCTGCCCGTTGCGTTTTATCTAACTCTCTTCTAATGAGCGTCTTGTTTGATTCTGTGACCCAGGCTGAGGCACAGTAGGAGATAATGGGGATAAAGGCCCCTTTATAAATCGTGTATAAAGCTTTCTTACTGAATATATGCTGTCTTCCGGCCAGGAGCCGCAGTTTCATGAAAAGGTTCCTCGCCTTGTCGCAGACCTTCGTGACGTGTTTATTAAATTTAAGTTGGGGGTCTAGGGTTACCCCCAAGTATTCTTGACTGCTTACATGTTTCAGTTTCTGTCCTTGATAGACAACGCGCGGCGGCCTACTCGCTGAAGGGAGCTTTCTGCCCGGCGCTGTCCGTACGTGGTTGGTCATTACCATGAAGGTTGACTTTTTGGCCGAAACCTTCAGCTTTGCCTCGTCACACCAGCCGCCCACAAGGTCCAATACTGCGTTTGTTTATTCTAGACTTTGGCTCGTGATGCCCCACGCACGACGATTGCTACGTCGTCTGCGTAGGCGATTACTTCTTCTCCTCTCGCTGCTAGGATTCTTAGCAGCTTGTCAATTATTACATTCCAAAACATTGGGCCTGAGTTGGAACCCTGTGGGCAACCTTTGCGGATTCGATGGTGTGACGGTTAGCGTGCCGGACTGTCATACCCAAGTTCGCGGGTTCAAACCCGATCGAAGCCGTGGATTTTTAAGGGCGAAAAAATCCTTCGTACGCCTTCCGCGGAGGGGAAGTAAAGCCGGCTGGCCCATGTTAGTAGATTTACTTGCATGTAAAAGATCCTCAAGCCTAAATGACGCCTCTGAGCTAAATTCAAATCGCCTGTTTCGTCGCCCGAGATAATACCTTCTTTCTCCACTAGGTGAAAGGAGCGTAGTAGAAATTTGCGTGGTCAGACGGAAGAGCGGGCCTGATGGCCCGAGTCTCGCCACGTAAAATAAGGCATTAACTAAACTAAACTAAACTAAACTAACTAACCTTTGGTGAGACGGTGTTCAGCCTTGGAGTCGGCTTCTTAATATATTACCTTCCGATCTTGGAAGAAGCTTTGATAGAGTTTCATAAGGTCTTCGGCCACCTGCCAGTGGTGTGTGAGCTCCCGCCACAGGAACCGCCACCACGCGTTATCGAAGGCGCCTTGAATATCCACGAACAGGACGAGGACCTGCTTAGATTCGTGATTTCTTAAGAGGCTGAGCAGAGCGCCCACGGCATCCTCCGTGGACCGGCCTGCCCTAAAACCGTACTGGGCCGGGGATAGCCCATCTTTTTCTTGAATATGTTCTTGTATTCTTTCTACGCAATTCTGTCCAGGATCTTCCCGAGGACTGGGAGGAGGCATATGGGACGGTAGGCTTTAGGATCGTGGGCGGGTTTTGATGTCTTCTTGAGTAGCGCCATCCGCGCCGTCTTCCAGGCTTTTGGGAAGTATCCAGTCTTGAGACACTTGTTGTAGAGAACCAGCAGCATCCCTCTGATGCTCGAATGGGCCTTCTGCACCATCTCGGCATGGATTTCATCCACGCCTGGTGCTTTCTTCTTCTTTAGTGACGCCACCGCGTCCATGAGGTCACGGCGGGATATTGGGTTGTGTGTAGGTGGGGTAATGGAACAGGGGTTTTGTTCCATTTGAGTTCTAAGTTCTTTTTGCAGCGCCGAGTCGGTTTCTGCTCGGTCGCTAGGTAGGAGAGCTTCAAGGAGCCTCTGACAGGACTCCTGCCATGTGTGCGCGTGCACATCGTTCTCTGCAATCGCGGCCAAGGCTTGTGTGACCTGGGCTTTGTCTGAGGCAATCTTGTAGGGAGTGCCCCAGGAGTCTTTTTCAGTAATTTCGACAACGTATTGTTGCAATGATCTCGCCTTACAGGCGCGAATGAGTTTGCGTAGGTGGTTTTTGCCACGCTTGTAATTCTTTAGTACTACTTCGAAGTCAGAGGCATTTCTGACTCGAAGTCTTTGGTATTCGTGTTTCTGTTGTCTGACTGCCGCTACTTTTCTCCGCAATCTCCGCGCACCACCAGGAGGCTGTCCTGCGCCGAGACACAGGGCCTTGTGGGATTGATTTGTCAGCGGCCGTCTTCAGGATGTTGGTGATGACATCCACTTTGCGTATCCACGGGTTGGGCATGTAAGCCCATGGTTAATTCTTCTACTTCTCGCGCCTGGTCGCTTACCAATGCTTGGAAATGCTCCCAGCGCGCGTTCTTCAGTCTGTATCTGGAACGCACCAAGTTCTGGCGGGGGTTTGAGCCATGGTCTTCATCGGGTTTATCTGTAACAGAAAAAGTTATAGCGCGGTGGTCACTCTCCACCCAGTCTTCATGAATTGTCCATGAGTTGGTCCTTCTGGCCGAGGCATTGTTGACCAGGGTAAGATCTGTGTTCGAGCTGGCTTCGCGGAAAGAGTTACCAGTCCGCATAATTCTGTAGAAGGTCTCCAAATAGTTGGGTTCATTGATTGGGTAGACGTGTGTCCTCATCATAAAATCTAGCATATAGCTACCGCGCTCGTCAGTAGCATCATTAAACCACTCAACGGCCTTGGCGTTGGCATCTACGCCGATTATTATTGGCGTATCCCGAGGTAGACCTCTCAGGATACGTTCTAGTTTATCTGCAGTTGTTTCTATGTCCTCAGATGGCGGCATGTACGCCGAGACCACGATTAGGGGCGCTTCGTTTAATTGCTTTATCTCGCAAACGGCAATGTCGCGGCTCATCAAGTGAGTCAGTGCCAGAGTACGTATGTGTGGATTCGCAATTAAAATTGCGGCTCTTGGAGGCCTGTCTCCTTCAAATTACACGATCTTCAGGCAACGTGGGATTCCGTTTACCTTGTTGTGGAGTGTGTACGGCTCTTGGATGAGAACTACATCTGGCGAGGTGTTATTGGCCAAACGCTTCTCTATTTCAGCCATTGCTGAGCTTCCCCTCCCTGCGTTGATTTGGAGGATTTTAACTACCATAATCGGTACGTTGGATTTCCTGCTCAATTGCTTTACGCAACTCTGGGCACTGTTCGTTAAAGGCCGTATGGTCAGTGTTCCGTCTGTTTGCACGGACACAGCTGATACAATTTCTCTGTGCTGTAGATTTACAGTCCCCCTCGTGCACCTCGGCGCACCTACCTCACATTTTTGGCTCTTCGCATGCTGCTTTCCGGTGCCCAAACCGGAGGCATTTTAGGCATCGCATTGCTGCAACGTACGTGTCGCACGGGTAGGATGTCATGTCCCCGTACACACGCCGCTGAGTGGTAAAGTGCTTCCACAGGGTGGGCGTGACCCTGAGTACCCAGCTTCTGTACTTCTTCGCTTCACTATCTCTCTCCATTTTGAAGAGTATTTGCATCTTCTTCAGGTCTTCTTTAATGTGTTCTTCCTTGACAGCCTCCAACCATTCGGTCCCGTCTTGCCCAACGGGGATGCCGTTTACAATTATTTTTGGCTGGTATTTGAAGTGGGTTTTCTCCTCAATCATTGTCGACTTCTTAACTAGTTCGGATAGGCTGCTCCGGGTGGCGGCATCGCCGGCCTCCAACAGCAACGTCCCCGAATGAGCCAAGAACCGCATGCTTTTAACTTTAGGGTGCACACCGTGGGCTATTTTGGTGAGCTCACTCATTATGGCCTGCTGGCCCCATGGGATTCATGCCTTGCTTGGCTTTAAGGACTACATATTTGTATTTATGATACCTTCTTTATACATGAGTCGAATACTTCGACCAGAATGCGGACGGAATAACAGACTCCTGGGCATTAGCCCCTATCATGTTATTCCGATCGCTAACAATTCAGCATTATAAACAATGAGTTAATACATACATAATAATTAATAAATATTTTGCATCTTGTACTCATTATTCAACATTTTGCAGTATACTAAGCCTATTTACAAAGATATTTACACTATTTACAAACGTAATTTAAGGATGGCATTTATCCTTGGTATCACTCTTCAACTTCGCACCACTTGGCCATGGGGGCGGGAGAATACTCGCCACCATGTTACCGTCCCTGGCACGTGGAGCCGGGCGGGCACTACTATCCAGCAATTTAACAGTTTAGAGATTTTATTTATCTTACACATTGTTCTGCTTTTGTTTATTAACAATCTCTTTTGCAAATACTTGTACATCGTAATAGATTCTAGTTATTGATAACATCTTGCTATTGTATCTTTCTGAATTTGAATTCTATGTTTGGTTTCAAAGTGATGTCGGCGCAACCACCACACCGGACAATCACATAGTAAATGAAGCGCTGTTTCTTCCTCTCCACACATGCAATTCGGGGAGTCCTTAAGCCCAAGATGAACATCTTACTTCTGAATGGGCCGTGACCAGTAAGAATCTGCGCCATTTCGGGAGTAGGGCGAAAATGCTTAAGCCCTAATCTTGTTTGGACATTTGGCAGGCACGCGTAGGTATCTCTACCAGTGGTTTCCTGCTCCCATCTTTGTTGCCAAATTTCAGTTGTTTTGGCTTTAACCAACTTGATTACTTCTGTTTGACCACCCAGATCAAGGAGTTCCCGGGCGATCCAGACTTCTCTTACAAGGTTCCTTCTGTTATATTTAGCAGCTACAATTTGAATGACTAAATCAAGGGGCATTCGCCGGGAAATAATCTGGAGCGCTGCAATGGATGCAGTTCTGTATGCTCCTGTCAGGAGAAGAAGGGCCGATCTCTGCGCCTTGTTGAGTGCCTTTTGGATTAATACTTTACTTGTCTCACTTACCCAAACTGATGCACAGTAGGTGATCATGGGTAAAAACGCACCTTTGTAAATTGTATATAAGGCAGATTGACTTACTACGTTATACACCCCTGCCAGCCTTCTGAGTTTCATAAATAGATTTTTTGCTTTAGTGCAAACTTTGCTGACATGAGCGTTGAATTTTAACTGTGGATCAATATCCACACCTATTGGAGTGTGTGGCAGAAGGTGACCTTTAATTTTTACCCCCTATAGACCACTGTGGGAGGCCTTTCTTTAGAAGGATGCTTCCTTCCAGGCGCCATTTTAATGTGGTTGGTCATAATCATGAATTTTGATTTCTCAACTGAGAGATTGAGCTTTGCAGTCATACACCACTGAGAGACCACCTCCAATAACTGTGCTGCCTGTCTTTCGGCTTCTGATCTAGAGCCTCCTTGGACTATTAGGGCAAGATCGTTGGCATATGCGACTGTCTTATACCCTTCATATGCCAATGTTCTTAGAAGTGGGTCTATAATAATATTCCAGAAAATAGGGACCGAATTTGACCCTTGCGGGCATCCTTTAGATAACTGATGCCTTACCTCAGAGTCCATCTCTTTGTAAACTGCTTCTCTGCCTTCAAAGAAGCTTCTGTACAACCCTAACAGGGCTGGAGGTATCTCCCAGTAGTTGACTAACTCATGCCAAAGAAACGGCCACCAAGCATTATCAAAAGCTCCCTGTATATCCACAAAAAATATCCAAGTATACTTAGATTGATCACCAGTTCGCACCATATTCATGAGTTCGTTTACTGCATCTTCCGTAGACCTTCCAGGTCTGAACCCAAATTGCGCAGGAGATAAGTCCCCCCTCTCTCTGATATGCTCCTGGACCTTAAAAATTGCCATTTTGTCCAGAACTTTACCTATAACGGGTAAGAGGCAGTTCGGCCTGTATGCTTTAGGATCATTGGTTTATCGCATTTCTTTTTAAGAAGGGCGACTTTCGCAACTTTCCAGGAGGCTGGAAAGTAACTATGTTCCACACACTTATTGAACAGGCGAAGAAGTAAAGCTCTAAGATATGACAACGCCGCTTGCACCATTTCAGCATGAATGGAATCAATGCCGGGTGCCTTCCCCTTTTTAAGGCTTCCCACTGTTGCCTCTAAATCACGTAGGGTGAAAATTTCTGTTACAAAATGATTGTCCACCGTCCCCATCCGCTCCCTCAGAGTTGCCTGATATGGGGTATCATCCTCTGTAGTGTCTTCAGGTAGTAGGATTTCTAACAAAACCTTACACGAGTCCGTCCATGTGGCAGTGTCAGATTGCGTGGTGGTTACAGCAGAGTACTTCCATCACTCTCCTTTTTTCTGAAGCAATTCTATATGGAACACCCCATGGATCGGTCTCAGTTACTTTCTTGACATACTTTCGCCATGAATCGGCCTTAACTTTTTTGACAGTCTGTCTTAGCCTATTCTTATGAATTTTCATATCCACTAAGGCGATGTCTGTTATAACTCAAAACAACTCACTTTCTAAAAGAAGATTTATTCACAAAATCTGGGCCAACTCGGCCGCCATGTACAACTTCCACTAGACTTCCTACGAAAACAATCTGCCATCTGGCTTAATCTACGCTAAGCGCTCTTCTGCCGGTGATCCTCCGCCGGCGCCCTTTTATCTGGGCCAGCTCCCGCGCAAGGCTTCCCGCGGCTTCTCCTTATTGGCCGGTTCACCGGTGCGCGAAGTCCAGGTAGCAGGCGCGGCTTGTTTCTGAGCGCACCTTTGGCGCGCTCGGCGAAGCTCAGCGCGCCTGATGCCGACGCTCTGTGCTGCGCGCTACCGGAGGCGGGAACACGCTGCCGGCGCTCTTTGCCGCGCTGTTAGTGCGGCAACTTTGAACTGCCGACCGCATACTACAATGTCAGAGGGTGGTTATTCCGCTTCAGTTTTTGATACCTCTTCCTATACTTCTTACTCTGCTAAACCAATAGAGTGAGCTCTCTATTCCACTAACTTGCAATTTTGGATCTGTTAACAATGCCATGTGGAATTGAGGACTTTGCGGCTGCTAAAATAGCATTGCTAATGTAAGTAACTATCTCGTCAGGTTCTGACGATTCCTCAGGAGGCGGATGAGTCTGTAGCCAATCTCAGAGGGCCTCCTGGAATTTGTTCCAGTCTGCCCTTCTTACTCTAAACTTTTCATCTGGTGTCACATCACCTTCGGAATATTCAGTGTCAAAGTTAAATGTTATGGCCCGGTGGTCACTTAATATGATTCCATCACGGACCGTCCAGTTCAGGAGGTAGGGTGCCGCTTTGTCATTCACCACGGTCAGGTCAATGTTGAACCCAATCTGCTTAAAGCTTGTGCCTACTCTCATGATTCTACAAAATGTTTGATACTCGGAGACCTCATTCGCCACGTTTAGCCCGTTATGCAGTAGCAGATCTTGAATGTGTTTTCCACGTGTGTCCAGAGTGTCACTGTGCCAGACTTGAGATTTGGCATTAGAGTCCATTCCAATAATTATCGGCATATGCCGATCAATTGAACGTATAATCGCCTCTAACTTGTCTGCAACTGGTTCAATATTTTCGAGTGGCCACATATACGCAGAGATGACAATCAAAGGTTCATGTCCTGGTGCCTTGAGCTAACACACTGCGATATCGCGAGTTATGTGATTGGTAAGAGCTAGAACCCTGATTTGTGGGTTAACAATCAACACAGCGGCTCTTGTGCCGCAGTCACTTTTAGCTTCCACTATTCTGATGGATTTGTGTATTCCACACACCTTATTGTTCACAGTGTAAGGTTCCTGTACAAGAGCAATGTCCGGAGAGTTGGTGCTTATATATTTCTCTAACGTAGCCATTGCTGACTTCGCCCTCGCTAGATTGATTTGTAGGAAATTAATCCCCATAATCAGTTCTTGAGATTTCAATCTCCAATGCTTTTAACAACTCCGGACATTTTTCATGGAACGCTTGGTGGTTATCTGCTTTCCTCTTGGCCCTTACACAACAGATACATTTCTTGGGCGCGTCTTTCTTGCAGTCTCCCTCGTGTTTCTCCGCGCATTTGCCTCACACTCTTTCTTCTTTACACACCGCTTTGCGGTGTCCAAATCTGAGACACTTCAGACAGCGCATGGCTGAAATATAAGTGGCACACGTGTACGAAGTAAAGTCTCCATAGATATGCCCATGCGTGCTGAAATACTTCCAGACCGCAGGTGTGACTCGCAACACCCAGCTCCTGAACTGCTTGGTCTCACTGTCTCTTCCCATTTTGAACAATATTTTAATTTGTGAGAAGTCTTTCTCGAGCGGGGTATCCTTGTTATTTCTTTTTAATGCCTCTAACCAGTTCACTTCCTCCATTCCCTTAGGAATGCCATGTACTATTAACTTAGGGGCATATTGCTTAGCTCAACTTCCGACGGAATCTCACTATCGGAATGCATGGCGCAGTTCGACATCTCGGATCGGGATCCTGGGACCCTCACGATCACACTTCGCACGTTCAACGCTGGGATGCCCCCCGGGAATCAGTGACTCGACCGGGGAACGCCGGGGCACACTTGGTCGTTAGCAAAGGACTTACAAAACGCTGCGGGACCGCCCCAGTAGATAGGGACATTGGGTCGATTGCTAAAACGATGTCTGAGACGCGGTCTGAAACCCACGGCCTGGAAGCGATGGCTCCAGCCACGGCGCGATTTGGGTTGCCAAGACGCGGCCTGGCCATGGCGCGGCCGCGCATCGTCTCAGGCCACCATCCGGACGAAATTTAGTTGGCAACGCCGCGTTCTCAACCACGCAAGGCGCTAGTGTTTTGTTTCTCGGAAGCACGTGCGAATGTTTACATGAAAACCGCGGGGCTCGTTCCATTTGCTTGTGTGCAGTTGAGCAGTTCAGAAGTCTTTTGTGTTGTGTTTTTAGCCCGGAAAGTAACAAGGTAAGACAAATAGTAATATTTTTAAGAGCCATGCATCTTTATATTAATTCAATGCGTATATACGCCAATTCTTTCTCAATATAATAAAATTGTGTAATATTTGTAGATGGCGCGTTACGATTGTTCTGAAAAAAGCTGCTTGCAGAAATTTGTATAACGCATCCGGTCATTATGAGTGCGCGATACAGTAGTACTATTTTGCAACAGAAGACCGATGCACGGAAGAAGATCGTCAGCGATTTTAATAATTCTAATGCTGGGAAAGTGCCCTACACGCATGAGCAGATCATTGGTAAGTATTTTGTTGGCGTATTTCCAACTTACGCATCGTATTCAATTTTCGTTCAAATTTGTCTTGGTAATTCTATAAATATAAGAAATTTGTATTATAGCACTGTGCACCTTAAAATTGCCAACTACAGTAATCATATCTTGACCCTATCTTGATGCAACGTTTCTGTGTAGGACTATGGAGACGGTTAAAAGAAGACGCGAGAAAAGCCGTAGATAACTTTAAAAAGTTATCACAGAAGACTGGTGGCGGGCCTAGTAAGCCTACCTTCAAAAACAGGGCAATAGAAATTGTTGCAGGATTCCTGGGGAATTCGTATGATCCTTTGAATGACCCATGTGATGATGATGTGCTACCATTTCAGGCAAGCTTTACTCAGTTGTTAAAATTTCTTTTTCCTTCTCACATGTACTTCAGACATTTGGTTAATTTTTATAGGAAGGTCCTGGTGAAGCAATAGAAAGAAGAGAGGAAAGGCTGGAAGATTCAGAAGAGGAAGATTCAGAAATGCCTATCGTAGAAACACCACGAAGAAATAAGGTAAAGAGGAGGTAAAATGCTAGTATTATTTATATGCATGTGCAAAATTAACCTAGTTAAGGAGTGAACTTCAAACTATTTGCAATGGATGCTATTGTATTAGCAAACTATTGCTAGTGATGTACCCTATAAAAATAAATTTACATTGACCGAGAAGTTAAGAATACAAATCTATTGCAATTTTCATTTAATTAGTCCAAATGCCTCAGTGTTTCTATGTATGTACCTTTAGTATAATTACATACTGCTGGAACTACTTAGAGTTAGGACTTTATATTAGTTTCCCCACTTCCAGGGCACTGTTAGATTTTACAGTACTAAAATGTGAACAATTTAATTTTGATATATAGTTGTAAATAAATATTGGCAAAATTAACTGGGAGCCCACTTTCTGGAAAACTGGGAAAAATCAGAGAATTTGTAGAAGAATCATTAGAATTCAGGGAAAAGTTTGAGAGGCTTATAAAACTAAATATTATCTGCATATTATATTTATCTGCATTGATTCTATTCGTGAGTAGAAGTACTTCAAATGATGTTCAATAAAGTATCAACATTCTTCAAGGTTTTTTCCTGCAACATCACATTCATCAAATTAAAATCCCCTTCGGGGGATCGAACTCGGCACCTTCCTTATTGAAGATCTCAACCCGAAGGTGCATTAACCAACAGCGCTACGGGACCGAGATGCAGACCAACTGCTTATATTTTAGTCAAAACATACTTGTATCAGTTCTATCATTACGATGCCGGTAATTGTCAACATGCGAAAAACTTGTCTTTCAAAAAACATGACCAAGAAAGACAGCGGTAAACGACTTACTCCACATAATTTATCCGATGAACGGCATTTGAAAAATAACTACTGCGAGAAAGTATGTGCCATTCTATAGCACCACTAGTTTATTTATACATTTACCGTCCCTTATTACACACGTGCAGAAAATTTAAAGAAAAAATTTGGAGCGGTTTCTGAGAAATTATTTTTTTGTAAATTTGAATCGCAATTTACGCAAAAACTACTCGTTTTTCCAAAAAATGGTACATGACCTTATTTGAAGTGCTAATTTTGCACAACCGACTTTGTCTGAGGCGAAAATCTCTATCTTCAATTTTGCAGTTTTTAAACAGTTTCTTGCAATTTTCGAAAAATTGGGCCTATCAACGAAAATGATACCTACGTCATTCCCTTCAACGTTCTTCGCACTATTCAACAACAAAATATAATCAAAAAATTTGGAGCCATTTTCTTTTAAATTAGAAAATCTCAAAATGGGCTCCATGAAAAGTACCCTAAAATACTAAGATAACGGTTTCAAATTCAAGAGGCCTTGAGACGAGTAAAAACCATCAGGGAATATCAATTTTGAAGAAAATCGGCCGAACGGTTTAGGCGCTATCGTTGACCACGGACGGACGGACGTTTTGCCGTCAATCGATTTTGAAGTATGAAAAGCAACAAATCATGGATTTTGACTACACCACGAGATAGAGGATTTTTTTTCTAAATTTAGCAACAGGTTTTATCCTTTTTTGTCACCAGACCCCTGCTATAAGAGATTTTCTGGCGAAAATTCCTTGTTTTCCGCCGCACGATTACATAACTTTCTCTTCTTACGAAGTATTCGTAAGGCGAGAAAGTAAAAAGTATTGAGTGAAATCACGGAAAAAGCATTATGATCAATATTTCTGGGTTTACTGAATTGCAAGGAAATATTTGAAAAGTTTCATGATCCAAATTACCTGGATAACTGTGCAAATCCTACTTTTATTCTTGTGTGTTCTCGCCTGGGCGGGAAGAAAATTTACCTCGTCTTCAGGACAAGGCAAATTGCCTCCGACACAGATTTTATAAGACGACACACCTTACTTTCATGTACATGGACAAGGTCGCCCAGCACAATGTTGAAGGCATTGGTTGCGAAAAATCTGGAATAAACCAATGTTGCTATTCACATAATGAAAATGGTTGAAATAAAAATAAATATCTTGAAATTCTTTTATGAGGCTGTCACATAGATTTAATTTAAAAGTTCAAAAAGATCCAACAAAAAGATTTCGGCAGTCAAATTTGTAAAAACAAGTTTACATTAAAAACTTATGTTTGTGGCTAGTTAAAATGGAGAACAAAAAGTAAATCAACCAGTACATATTTTTTGAGAAATAACAAGATATAGTACAAAATAAGATTACATAAAACAAGAACTGTACTCACACTAGAAAAAATTTTACCATACTTTTTGGACTGTATTGTAAAGAAGTAGGCCGATAAGGTGAGTATCAAACAAGATTATTGATGTGGAAACATGATCTCAGTATCTCAGACCTTAATCCACAAACATAAGTTTTTAATGTTAACTGTTTTTATACATTTGACTGTCCGAAATCTTTTGTAGGATCTTTTTCAACTTTTAAATTAAAAATAAACATTGATAATACGTAAATTGTACAGTACTCACCTAAGTACAATCATTAACTCCAGATGCACAGGTAGTCCTGAACCGTGCCTGTCTTTCGCAAGGTTATCTTTTAATTCTCTTGCGAGATAGGTTACCGTTTCTTTTGAAAACCGAAACCTACGACGAAATTCGCGATCGTTGTATTCCTCCAAAGGATTACTGCGATCCCGCAGCATACGCGTGCGAAGATGCAGTAATCTTCGTCGGTTTACACGATCACGAATTTCCCGCAATCTTCGAAAATTCTCCATCGCGAAAGCAAGGTGCAGATACAGCAAACAAGGCAGACACAGACCGAATGGCGGGAACCTCGCTGAGACATCGGCTTCAGACCTACCCCCGCCGAGGTTCCGTTTATTGGCGCCGTGGCTCGAGCCACCGCTCCAATATGGCGGCGAGGCATAGTTTTGGCAAGCGAATCCGGGGGTTTAGGCCACGGCTCCAAGAAGTTTTAGCAATCGACCCATTGAGTCTCGCGGGCCTACAACTTCCGCTGGCCATGTTCTACCTGGGGACAAGTCCCGGGGTGGGCATCTTGTGTTCTGTGGCTATCATCCTCACCCCCCTTTCACGTACATGGACGCTTCGGGGCAGGAAACCGGATGAGGCCGGTACCCAGTTTACCCTCACGGTAACCTACCCATTCGATGCCTGGGTGGGGCCGCCCCGCCAGCTCGGAGCTACCAGTTATCCAGACTGGTACCGGAGTCTATATCGCCTGTATGGCAACGCGACACTCACGTGCGCCCGGGATCACCGCGTCCCTCTTTGCCCAGAGTATCGGGCCACTGCCACGACGAAGCCAAGTGCCCAACTGGGGACCGCCCGGGCTTTCTCCCGGGGGCCAGGGGCCCCCAACCCGCCTCCCCACTGCCGACACTTAAGGCTATCGACCTGGGTACGGCCGTTACCAGTGACAACGTGGCTGAAGGTAAAGAAACAGCCGAACTTCTGAAATGTGAGTTCCAGATCACCCCCTGTACGGAGGGTCCTTCGCCCAATCCTGTCATGAGGTCGGACGGACTCGAGGTCAACGCGCTAGGGACCCACTGGTGGACCGCCGGGTTGAACCGTTGGCCGGGAGTATATTTTTCCTACTCACTGCCTACAACTTTAGGCTAACGACCTGAGATTGGGCCGCGTGCTCGGGATAGGGACAGTAGATAGGAACAGTAGGAATCTCGTTAATTCATTCATGCGCGTCACTAATTGTATGACGAGGCATTTGGCTATGATATGATTTTATTTGATTATAAAAATACAAATAAAACATTTGCCGATGGGTGACCGCCTCGGCTCAGGCTCATAGTAAATTGCATAGAATTACATGAATTCAATCTTGCGTGTTTATACATATAAAGATTCAACAGAAACAGTTAAAAATACATACAATAAAATCCAGTAAAAAAGGAAACAATTTAAAATAAAATACATTAAGAATACATACAATTTCGTCTAGTTCAAATATTTACATCGATGGATAACATAAAATAACATATTTACATTAAAAAAAAGTTTTGAGGCATAAGCCTATTTACAGTCTTGTCATTTACAGAAATATATTTTGTCAAGCCATTGTGACCACACGACCGCGGTCAGTATGGCGAGAGTCAACCAGCGGCCGTCGCCACGCCGAGCGCGGGACCCGAGACCGGAGGCGCCTGGATATTTGACGTGGACCTCCGACCCAGGTCCCATATGAGTCACCAGGCCGCGGGGAGGAGCGGTCCGTGCACGGCGCGCGCGGTGGACCTGTTCCACTGTGTGCAAGTGTAAAATGATCTCGACATGACGCGGGTAACGAGGCCCGCGAGTGCCCACCGCTGGCCGCCCAGCGCAGCGAACCAGCGGCCGACCCCCGGGGCGACAATCCCGCGCCACGTCAGGGTGATCGCGCGCACGGCCACTGAGGAGGCGGCGAAGGATTCGGCGACGACCCTTTTAATATCTGGTTTGTCTTGGGTCGCCACCTTCTCCTCCGCCGCCTCCCGAAGTCGCCGCTCGCTTCCCCCACGACCTGAACGTCGATGATATCGGGCTTCCAAACGCCCGAGGAGACTCGCACCTTGTGCTCGTCGGCCACCCGGAAGCCCCTCGCCCTCAGATGGTCGGCAAGAAACTGGGCAGCCACGTCGTGCCAGCGGACGCGGGGCACGTGGGAGCGGGGGCACCTGCAGGACATGGGCCGCCGTCTCGGTTTGAGAACAACCAGCCCTGCATCTAACAGGCGCGCCCGCGCGCCCACGCGCCGTACGCACCGCCCCTCGGGAGAGGCGACAGGGCCATCACCGTCGCTAGGTAGGGACCTGCGCGCCCACGCCAGCTTCCCCTGCACCCAGGGAGCCCCAGCCACGGCCGCCGCCCCCGGGAAGCACGAGTCCCCCATCCGCCCCATCCGAGAATGGACCACCCGGGGACCAGGAGTCCCAGGGACGGCACGCCGAGACCGCCGTCAGCCACCGCAGCGTGAATGAACGCGTTAGGGGCGTCATGGGGCAGATCTAACCAAGCCCTCACGCTGCGGCAGATGACATCAATGGCAATCCATTCGGATGCCATTCGGATCGACCCCAGCACCATTGAATGGAGATACCGGGGGACAAGGTACGTTCGGGGGATCTCCAAACGCTGGTGGGGCTTGAGGGGGGCCTTCGAGATATTATTCAGCCCCTCCTCAAACAGGGGGGAACCGTTCCGCAAAACTCCACCCCCAGGTAGGTCCATCTGCTGACCAGGGTAACTGCCTGGACCGGCGCGCCCGCGATCCGAATAGGGACCTCCACCAACCGGGTCTTTTTGTCCTTGGCATTGGCATAAATGCCAATAGCCAAGGACTTCTCCGCGTTGAACACCATAGGGGGGCACCACCATCTAGGGAAGGGTAATTGGAGACAGGGTAAGTAGGAGATTGCTCGGGACGGGGGGCGGAGTCCCGACCGACCAGGAGCCGCGTCGTCCCCCGAAACCGAGGGGTAAATGGGATGTAGCACGGGATGAGGGGCGGATTCCCGACCGACCACGGTAACGGGAGCCGCGTCCTCCCTCAAACCCGGGCTACTTGGGGAATTAGGTAAGACTGTGAGGACAGGTATAGTCGGGCTGATATGGGGCGACATCGCCCCATCACCAGCCTGGCCGAAGGAATCAGGAAAGGGAGGATGTTCGGAAAGGATATTGGGTGGGGGAATCCCCTCAGTGATGTTAGAGCCCCCACTATTGCCGACAGGGCCCCCGCCGTGGGAGGGGGTGGGCGCCACATCGGTGGTGGAGCGGGCTTCGGCTATGTATCGCCCTACCCGGTCCCTGTACGAGGCATTTGTCTTAATTTCTTGTGGCTTCAACAGTCCGACCGGACAGGGCGAACGCAGCCTGAAGTGTTATGTTGATATCGGCGCCCCCCCGCAGCCACGAGGTCGGCTTCCCTTCGAGCGAGAAGATCACGCTATTCATCTGTCCACCTGACTCTCGCGCTGCGGACGGGGACTGCGTCGTTACGCTCCACCTTGTGCTTTGCAGCGATGTGAACGCCCAACCCCCTCTTGGTGGGGAAGGACACAGCCCGGCAGTGCGGGCGCAAATAGCTTGACAGGAACGACGAGTCGCTCCTGCCGGTGGATGACATATCTGAGAACAATATTAAAATAAAATAAGTTAAAATATAAGAATTTCAACAACACACAAGACAAAACGTAACTGTAAAACTAGTGGTTAGCCTCTCCTATGAGCAGTGGTCAGTAGGATAAAAGAAATAAGATTAATACTTGAGGAGGCAACAGGAGCCCTAGCGCCAGCGCACGTCGACGTGTTGGACTTTAAGTAAAACCATTAAAATCGACCCCCAAAGGGTGGCGCGTGCGGGGAGATGATGCAAACCGGTTACCACACTGCTCACCTCCCGAAAGTAGAACCAGGGGGAAAGGTGACACTTACTCCACGGTGTGGTGGATCCCACACGCGCCACCCCTCGGGGGAGGCGATCAGCTAAAATATCACAGCCGAGTTATTAAACTAAAATAAATTAGGAGCTGTGCAATAGCTATTGAATAATAAAAACCTAATTTTACAAATACAATTTTAAAATCAAATGAAGGGATAAGGGCAATGCTTTCAATTAATATATTTGAAGAGGGCAGTTTCCGCCGGCGCTTTGACAATCAGTGGGAGGAACTAATGAGAGCGCGTGATCAAGTCATAAGACGATCAGCCAGCGCTACAATCGTTCGGCCTGCCCCCCGACGGGGATGCAGGACGGGAGCAGATACCCACATAGGGAGCCGCCCGCCTGCAGGGACCACGCACTTATGCGACGCCCTCAATGCCACGGGAGAACCAGCCTCCCGTGACAGGACAATGCGCCCGCTCGGCCCCCTTGCAAAGGAGCACTCCACCCAAGCAGCAGGCTGTCTGCGCCAATGAGGGCGACGCATAGCGATAAAGTCGGGGGGCACGCCGAACGATAGGCGGCCAGGCGGGAACCTACCCTCCAAACATTTAACAGTCAAACTCATTTACTTTCTTTTAAAATTAATAACGTTGTAAAAAGTTTCATCTAACGAGCCCACCCTTATTAAATTATATAAAACTAACTATCTACAAAACAACTATAATTATTTCCCTCGGCCTCTTGTTGGTGGGCCGCCATATTGGCTACATGTCTATCAATATCCGGGGTGTGACGTCATGGGCTTCTGGAGCTTTCGGGCAACTCCTAGGCCTCCAGCCCACGACAGCTCGTATTGACGCTACAAACCGTGTCGTACTTTTGATACGGGAGCAGTTCATCCAATTTATCGCCCAGTACACCCCCGTAGAAACAAAAGACATGAGAACAAATCAATTTCCATATTTCACGGCACAGCGCACCCCTCGGGCAGCCCACGACTCCCAGCTCACGCCAGCAAGTATATACACTACTAACTGCGTTGGGCTTTCTGATACGGGAACAGTTTATCCAATTTATCGTATTATACGCAACCGTGGAAGCACAAAAGTCACAAAACAAATCCAATGCCCATAACTCACAAAACATACAGCACTCGGGCACCGCCACACGGACCTCCAAGTCACAACCCCCAGCGCCAAGTCACTTCAGTATACGAATTTACGAAATAATCGCACCACACTATAACCGTTGACTAGAGAAAAATGGTATTTCTCTGAAAAATGAGGGACCACTGTCCACTACTTACAGTACTAACTGTTGTTGAGGATGAACGGTTGTGGTCGAAGTTCACGACAATGGAGGCGCTGAGGGGGGGGGGCCCGGGCCGGACGCCGGACAGAGCAGCTGGCGGAGACGTCCGTACACCTCGGCGGCCAGAGAAGCTGTCGATTCCCCTCTCATAGCCGCAAGATAATTGCGGTAGGCATTCTCCCTTCTCTTCTCACCGTTCTGCCTGGCGGTTTTTCCTAGTATTGATGCCAAACTCGCATTAGGCAAGTCTGGTTGCTCTATTTCGAGGTTTGCCATTCGAACTATGTCGTCTGAGGAGAAGATTCTCCCTCCCCTAGGCAGAGGATTCCCGCCAGTCTGCTGTGCTTTGGCTGCTCTTGCTCTATTCGCCTCAATGGGATGGACATGTCGGGCATGCTGGGAAAGTCCTGTCTTAGTGTTAAAGTCTGCTGAGCAAACTTCACATATGACGATGCTCCGCGAAGTCTTGGGGCCAGGACATTTGGGTACATGGCAAAGTGCTGCTTGTTTGCCTTTACAGGTTTTATCGCACTTGGAGCAGGTGAAACAGAGGGATATCATTATGGATAGTGGTGTGATGTCTTATCATGTTATTAATGTCGGTGACCATATAGGCACCACCTCCTCTTTGTGCACTATGATGGCACCGGCCAGGCTGGAAGGGAACGAGGATCTTAAACAGGTTCGTGCAGGGGTCGTCATGTGGTGGCCTGTGTATCACAGGGCGCGCTACCATACGCTCCCGCGTACGAGGCTTCGACTTGAACGTCCAGTGCCCATATGCTCCGAAGAGCTTGACGGAGCCTGGGTTGCAAACCCGTGACCCCCTTCCCCCTTGACGTGGGGTCCCCGAGGTGGTTTTTCTGTCAGGGATTGCCTTCCCTTAGCTAGGTGCTCCCGTTTTGAGGCGCCGGAGACTCGCCTTCTGCCCATCCCTCTCGGCTGCACCTCGAGTTGCCCCGAGATGCATTACCGGGGCCACCGCGAGGAGGTGAGGGATTGGACTTGTCGACCACGCAACGGCATACCCATTACAGGCGGCTATTACGGCCACGCGGTTGCGATCCCATTACAGGAGGGCTTCTCGGCACTTACTGGAGTAGGCTACTAGCATCACCTACCCCACCGAGACCCTGGGCGACCATTTGACCCCAAATTAAGAGAGTCATAGTTATTCCCGCCGTTTACCCGCGCTCGCTTGAATTTCTTCACTTTGACATTCAGAGCACTGGGCAGAAATCACATCGCGTCAACACCCTTTCGGGCCGTCGCGATGCTTTGTTTTAATTAGACAGTCGGATTCCCCGAGTCCGTGCCAGTTGTGAGCTGCTCGTTATTCGGCGGCCGAAGGGTGATGCGACGCGCGACCCGACCGCGCGCCGGCCGCCCGAAGACGACCGACGCGAGCCGTGCGCGCCGCGCCCGCAGCAAGGAAGATCCGCGGGAGGCCAAGGCGATGGACCGGGGTCAACGCTTATGCTACACCTCTCACGTCTCCTTACAGATCCAGACTAATCAAGGTCAGGGTGTCATCAAACAGGGTGTTCTTTCCCCCTAATTGTTCCAAGCCCGTTCCCTTGGCAGTGGTTTCGATAGATAGGGACAGTAGGAATCTCGTTAATCCATTCATGCGCGTCACTAATTGGATGACGAGGCATTTGGCTAATTTCTACGCCGAGGCAAACTTCCCCCAATAACGGTGGGGTTCCGTTTAGCGCAAATTTTGACAAAGACAAATCCAACTTAGTGACCAGGGGGTTGCACCAAATCTTCCCTCGCATGGTCAACGAGACTCCTATTCCCTTTCATATCCACTTCCAACCAACCCACTGTCGAGGCAACGGACTTTGATCAATTAGGAAACGGGCCAGCAGTGCTGGAGGAGTCTTGGCGGCTTGAGGAGCCCTCAGAGAAACCACGCGGAGGTGCCCCACAGGCCTCACACTTAGAGTGCTCGGCCAACCGCCGCATTGCGTTACCGCAAGACTCGCACCTCTTTACACATGTTGCCATGCGCAACGAGGGCTCCAAAGCTGAAAGGAGGAAATTGAAAGCTAAAGTTAGTAAAAGTAACAGATGAAAGGTGGACAGACATGAAGGCTATGTACAGTGTTGGTCCGCTATCTCACGACACCATCGTAGTCCATGAACTTATAAATTTCAGTCGAGGACCTAAGGGCCACGAGGGAAATAGTCAGCAAGTCCATGTTCGACGTGATGCCGAGTCGCCTTAATGCTGCAACGGTCTTCTGCGGCACGGCCCCGGTGGTCCCGATGACAATGGGAAGCACCTCTGCAGGGGCCGCCTTCAGGAGATGTTCCGCGATGGGGAGGGCCGGCTCGTACTTGAGTCGAACTTGTCCCGGAACCCCTTTGCGAGCCCTTCTCCACCCTCGTGGCGGACAGTCACGTCGACCACGAAGGCCCCTTCCTCATTCAACACGATGAGGTCTGGTTGGAGTCGAGTCCCGCTAGGAAGCTCCAGGGTAGCTTCGGTCGAGACTGTCGTCCCCGGCTGTTCCAGTAGGCGCGCCTCGATGAGCGTTTTAATCTCATCATGGCGGGGGATGCGCGCCGCCTTGGTGTGTAGCCAGGCACCCAGGATGTGTCCGAGGGTCTCCGGAACAGCGTTGCGTTTGCGGAAGCCACGGTACTCTGCGGGATGGCCCGGTTGAGGGAGGGCCTGTTGGCTGCAGTCCTGACCTGGAGGGCTGTAACGAAGCGGCATGGTTTAAGCAGGGCGGGCGTTGCCAAAATGGCATTGCCCACCGGGTCGTCGCCATGCGCCTCTGCGGCCCTGCCCTGGCAGCTTAGGCGAGCCCACTTCGCCAACTCCTCTTTGTGCTGCCTCTTCTTCAGCCTGATGGCCTCCTCAATGTTGCACGGCCAGGTGATGCGGGCGGCGGCTGCCGCCCGCTTGAGCCTGTCCGCGGTGGCCGGGCTGGCGGTGACGTCCCGACAGAGCGCGTCCCCGGAGCGCGCCATCTTGCACCCCAACGATAAGGCGACCCGAGGCACCAATTGTGTTAGCCTCTGGATTCCCAGCACGCCGTCGGTGACGCTCCGTGGCAGTTTGAAGATCCCCTTGAAGGCTTGGCGTATAGTAGCGTCCAGCCGCTCTAAGGTGGTCCTCGCGGGAATTGCGAGGACCAACTGGTGCAGGTAGTGCGGCTGGATGTAGACCTGCCACAGGCGCAGCTTCTGGTGTGGCTTGAGATCTGCGAACCTGAGCCTCCCCAGCACTTCCTCGATGGTCTTCGGCAGGGCCCTGGCGGTGAAACCGTGCCAGGGCGAGTAGGTCAGCCCCAGTTACCGCAGCGTGTGACCGCAGCGGAGCCCGGGGATGTCGTCGCCGAAGATCCGGAGCTGGGGGTCCTGCATGACCCAGGTTCTGTGGCGCGCTTGGATCTGAAATGCAACACTCTTGGAGGCTGCGATTATCATATCCAGCGCCTTGAGATAGCTGGCGGTGACATCCAGCTTCTTTTGGGCGTCCTCGGCGTCGGCGCCGAAGACCATAACGTCGTCGGCGAAGGCGAGGACGCTTAGGTTGCACCCTGCAACAGTGACACCTGGCAGGTCTTCCAGGCGCCGTAAGAGCTGGTCCATGACTAGATTAAATAAGAGAGGAGAGAGTGGATCCCCTTGTTTGACTCCCCTTCGAAGACATTTCTATGTCCCCGTCGGGGTGCCCTATTGATGTGGAAATGCCCTGGTAAGAGCCCACCACGAGCCGCAAAAGTGCCGGCGGCGCGCCCTGCCTCTCAAGAGCCCATGCTATTGCTTCATGGGGGACGGTGTCAAACGCTTTGGCAACGTCTAGTTGCACACACACTCCCCCGTCATGTTCCTTCATTGCCCCGTCATGTTCCTTCATTGCCTGGACTGCCTCATGGAGAATTTGGATATTCTCGAAGCAGCCAGGCTCAGATATGAAGCCTTTTTGTCTATTCAGCAATGAGACTTGGCCTCTCAGCCTCGCCTCCATGAGCCCCCAAAAGGTGCGCGCGACCACGGATGAAATTGTGATCGGCCGGTAGTTGGCTGCCCGTATTGGGTCCTTACCATTCTTGGGGATAAGAGTGGTGCGGTTACGCAACCACTCACTCGGCACCTGGCCATTGAGGATGACCAGGTTGAATAAGCCGGCCAAATCGGCCATTTGGCTGGCCCCTTTGAGATGTCCCGGTTTAATGCCGTCCCGGCCTGGGGCGGTGTTGCTTTTGAATGAGCGCAGCTTGAGCTTGACGTCTTGCCCCGTAAATGGGGCGAAGAGCGCTTCGGCTTCCATGGAAGGTGGTATTTGGTCGCCGTCAAAATCTCTAAACTAGGGACATCCGTCAGGGGGCTCTTTCCCCAAAGCTTGTCATAAAGACCAAGCACTTCACTCCTCTCTGTCCTCTGGCTGACTTCTGCATCTCCCCCATCGCCCGTACGTAAGTACTTGGCTAGGAGTCTAGGATCGTTGTTGAATAACTCCTGAGTACGGGCGAAGCGGTACAGTTTCCGGCCCTTCCGCCTGTGCGGCCCCCGCTTCGGGTCGCCAGACTTTCGTCCTCGCCTACGCGGGGTCCGTTCTTCACCCACCACTACTGTCTCTATGAAGAGGGCGTACAACTCATCGAGTTCGCTCTGTGTGAGGGGCTTGGACCCGGCCGCGGAGATGGACACACTCGCGGCCGTGCCTTCCCCCCGTCTTGGTGCCCGGAGGGCGTCCTGAAGGGCCGCCTTCCAGCTTTCGTCATCAGCGGTGGGGGTTTGGAGGGGGGGATCACCATGGCAGGGTTGGGGTTGGTTTAATCGCCCTGCCCATTCGGGCTTGGGCTCCGGCACTGTAGGGGGGCGCCGTTTCCCTGAGGGGGTGGCGGCTGTAGAGGGGCTTGTTCTAAAGTATTTTTACTCCCCTGTAGATGAGGGGAGTTTGGCTGTAAGGGGGCCGTGTTATTTATTCCCTGTAAATTGGGGGTTAAAGCTAAGGATCCCTGGCCCTGTAAAGGGGGTCCGGGTAGTTGTCGGAGACAACTGCCTCCGGCTCAGCCGGAGGGGTGACTAGAATTTCTTGGAACAAAGGGTCAGGCTCTGAAGGAACAGTGACCTCGCCCCCTGCCGCCACGACTGTCCCCGGCGCGGGTTGGATGGGTGCGGGTGGGTCCCTCTCCTCCCGGAGTTCCGCTAGGCGCCTCTTGTATGCCGGTTCCTTTCTCTTATCGGCAATCTGTTTACGGGACTTGCCCATGCGCTCCGCCAGAACAAATGTCCGGGTTTTCCAGCTCAATCTCGAACATCACAACCAATTCGGCTGCAGAGAAGGCCTTCCCCCGTAGGGGCTTCCGGCTCGTCGCCGCCGCCTCCGCCTCGGCTCTCCGCTCTTCGTTTCGGACTTCTACTGGGGACTTCTACTTTCGGGTGCGCTGTCCTTTTATGTTGAGAGACGCCTGCTTTGCTCCTGAAGGAGAGGCCGCACTCCCCGCATTTGGGGCCTTCTACTGGGGCCACTCTCCGCTTACATTTACCAACGTGTACCGCGGCCCCCTGGGATGTTTTAAATGTCTTGCTGCAACAGGCGCAAGTGTATAGGATATTCTGCATTTGATGGTTATCCCTCAGGTGGGCTCGGGCGTTTTTCAAGTCGGTCACCAGGTAATTACCTTTACCAGCCCTTAGACAGTGTGGGCACACTTCAGCTATGAAGGGGACTATTAAATTGGGAGGCTCGAGACTCCTAGTACTCCACATGCCTAAATCGTCCTGCAAAGCCGCCCCCGGCGATCCGAGTGGGCGGATTACGCCGGAATTTTTTACTTGTACCGGAACCTGCCATGTTTAGTACGTGGGGTGGGCACCCAACTTGGGTCTTTAAGACCCGGGCTTGCCCTTGGCCCGGGAATCGCCTGGTTTCGAGGGACAGGACCCTTACTCCCTTTCCGCCGGCATTTCTCCATTGGACGAGACCGGACGCAGCCTCTCCCCCCCGAGGAGGCTTCCCTTATACCGAGGAATCCACGGTTTGTGCCAGAGCCCCGTTAGTTTAAATAGCGGACACCCGCGCCCCGGCGTGCGAGCGCACTCCGGATTGCTTCGGAAAGGTGGGGTTGGCGGTGGCGTGATCTTCGTCCCAAGAAGGGGGCCAGAACGTCATTTCGCCGTGGGATCAACCCACGGCAAATATGCGTATATCACCACCTTGTCCACCAGAGGCAAATATGCGTATATCACCACATTGTCTTTAAGAGAGTCATAGTTACTTTCGCCGTTTACCCGCGCTTGCTTGAATTTCTTCACTTTGACATTCAGAGCACTGGGCAGAATCACATCGCGTCAACAGCCTTTCGGGCCGTCGCGATGCTTTGTTTTAATTAGACAGTCGGGTTCCCCGAGTCCGTGCCAGTTCTGAGCTGCTCGTTATTCGGCGGCCGAAGGGTGATGCGACGCGCGAACCCGACCGCGCGCCGGCCGCCCGAAGACGACCGACGTGAGCCGTGCGCGCCGCGCCCGCAGCAAGGAAGATCCGCGGGAGGCCAAGGCGAGGGACCTGGGTCAATACGCCGTTGCCGACGTGTTTCGCCCAGGCCCTGCTCGTTTACACTCGTCCGCATCTCGACCAAGCCCGACGCGCCCCGATCCTCAGAGCCAATTCTTATCCCGAAGTTACGGATCCAAGTTGCCGACTCCCCTTACCTACATTCGTCTATCGACTAGAGGCTCTTCACCTTGGAGACCTGCTGAGGATATGGGTACGAACCGCCGCGACACCTCCACGTGGCCCGTCCCCGGATTTTCAGGTCCGAAGGGCATGTCTGGACACCGCCGCAACTGCGGTGCTCTACGCCATCCATTCCCTCTCTGCGCTAGGCAATTCCAGGGAACCCGAACGCTCAAACAGAAAAGAAAACACTTCCCACAACTCCCGACGGCTTCTCCGGGTCATGTTGGGTTACCCCGACGAGCATGCGCCTTTCGCGCGGGCCCGACGTGAAACGGTTCTGCGACCGGGTTCCGGAATGGGGACCGGATTCCCTTTCGCCCGACGCGCGGCCAGTGCTTTTCGGACACTTGACCTTGAAGGCCGGCATCTGCATCGGGTTTCCCCTAGGGCTTAGGATCGACTGACTCGTGTGCAACGGCTGTTCACACGAAACACTTCTCCACATCAGCCCTCCAGGGTCTCGCTAGAGTATTTGCTACTACTACCAAGATCTGCGCCGACGGCGGCTCCAGGCAGGCTCGCGCCCAACCCTTCTGCGCTCACCGTCGCGACCCTCCTGCTCACCGGGGATTAACAGGGCTCTTGCGCCCGCTCGTTGGTTAGGCGAACGCGGCGCCCCCGACGCGGGACGTGCGGGCACCCTAGCCTTGCCCCGGCGGTGAAGTATAGGCACGACGCTTTAGCGCCATCCATTTTCAGGGCTAGTTGCTTCGGCTGGTGAGTTGTTACACACTCCTTAGCGGATTCCGACTTCCATGGCCACCGCCCAGCTGTCTTTAGCAAACAACGCCCTTCATGGTATCCCATAAGCGTCGGTTTAGGATCCTTAACTCTACGTTTGGTTCATCCCGCAGCGCCAGTTCTGCTTGCCAAAAATAGCCCACTGGACACTCACGATCCTTTCGCCAGCATCACGCCCATTAAAGTCTTTGAGAATGCCGGCGTTATCACCCATTTAAAGTTTGAGAATAGGTTAAGGTCGTTTCGACCCTAAGGCCTCTAATCATTCGCTTTAACCGAATGAGATTCGGTTGTTCATTTCTTTCTCGTCTCCGATCGCCAGCTATCCTGAGGGAAACTTCGGTGGGAACCAGCTACTAGATGGTTCAATTAGTCTTTCGCCCCCTATACCCAGCTCAGACGATCGATTTGCACGTCAGAATCGCTACGGACCTCCACCAGGGTTTCCCCTGGCTTCGTCCTGGCCAGGCATAGTTCACCATCTTTCGGGTACCAACGTGTGCGCTCTAGGTGCGCCGTCAACGACGCCCCGGGAGTGAGGGCCGGAGTAAGCGACGCGCCTGCGAAGGCGCGTGCCCCGTGCCATCCTCCCTAACCGGGGCGGCCGCGGTGGTCAACCGCGCCGCCCAGCTTCACTTTCATTACGCCTTTGGGTTTAGAAGGTCCCATTGACTCGCGCACATGTTAGACTCCTTGGTCCGTGTTTCAAGACGGATCGGAAAGTAGACCGAGACTTACGCCGCCGGTTGATCCGAGGCGAGTGCAGCACTCAAGCCCCCCTCTCCTGTCACCGCGCGAACGTATCGATGCGATACGCGCGAGGACGAAACCCCTTCGGGCCGCCCGCCGCGCGCTACCTAACCACCGCGTTTGTGAAGGGCCGAAGCCAAGGTCCGGAGAGGCCCGCCGTCAAACACCACTCCACCACTATGTGGCTGGCGATTTCAACGCCAAACACACGACCTGGAGTTCCCACATCACCTGCCCGCGCGGCCGTAAGCTGACAGCTGTTGCTGACGCAACTGCTGCGAAATCTTTGCACCATCTGCACCCACCTTCTTTCCCTTCACCACGAATGGCAAGTCTGATGTGTTAGGTATCGCGCTTTGCCAGAAAATTCATTATCCACCCACACACTCGATAAATTATGAACTCTCCTCAGACCACTCTCCGGTGATAGCGGATATGAGGCGCGGCGGCCTGACAATGTCTACTGCACTCACGACGCAGAAGCGGCGCACAAATTGGAAACAATTTCAGACGGAGCTACAGCAGCGTATACCTGACGCGTCTGCTCTTTCAGGACCGCAGCAGATAGAAGCTGGAGCTCAAAAATTCGCTGAAGCAGTGACTGACAGCCACAACGCAGCAGCTGAGAAGCAACGTTTCCGCTAAGAAGGAGCAGCCATTCACCCCATATATACTAATTTGATTTGCAGGAAGAACAGAGCGCGCAGTGTGGCAAAGCACACGACATCCAGCTGATAAGCGGGAGCTAAATCGATTGAAACGCAAAGTGGAAATCAAATTAGCGGAATACCGTAATGAGAAATGGGAAAAATTCCTGAAGATCACTCACTGTGGAAAATCTCACGCCTGCTTTCTAGGACGCCGATTTCAGTGCCGCCGCTTCAGAACAGCGTAGGATATGTCGCAGAATCCAACGAGGCGAAGCTGAACTTGCTAATGTCTTACAGTACCTGGCCATAATATTAGACCAAAGCTGAATAATCACAATTTTCACCTTTTCCTTGTTATAATTATTAAATTACTTTACGTACGAGACACTGTAGTCCTTTTGAATTCATTTATCTTTCTTGGAGTTTGAAAACACTGATCATATATTTTTGTTGGTTGGGAACACTGTTCAGTGAGTAAATGCCGTATAACCTAAAAGACAGTGTGACGATTGCATCGTAATACCCAAGAGTTTGTCGTGATTATACAAATTCAAGTTCAATCAAATCGGTCAATGTAAGTTCTTTGTTAACAGTTGTTCACTGTTTGATCATATATTAAACAAGTTGTTGAGATTTGTTATTAAGATACAATTTCAGAATGGGGAAAAGAAGTGATTTATCGCCAATGAAAGTTGGTCCAATTGCCGGCATATTGTAAGCTAAAATCATGACTCAATATCAAATATCTGAACTAGTAGGAGTTTCACGTAGTTCAGTAAAAAATATAAAAAGAAAAATGGATTTTGGTGATTTAAAAGTTAAACGCAAGGTGCATGTGGTCGTCGTAGAGTAACATGTAAGAGAAGTGACAGAATAATCCGAGATATTTGCATTAAAAATCGGAAAATGCCTTTAAAATTCCTAACAAAAGAAGTTTCTGAAGCAGGCATTCTAGTATCACAAAAATCAATCTTGCGAAGATTAGCGGAAGGCCTAATCTGTCGCACACCAGCACGCAAACCGACACTTACACCAGACATGATTACAAAACGTTATCAATGGGAACAAAAATACAAGAATTTCACGACCCTGAATGGAAGAAGTAATTGAATGCTATATATTTTCTTCTTTCTCTTCATATCAAATTGTTTTTTCATGTTTGTTACAAAATTGTGCACTGGTGTTTGTAAATTTGTGTTTCTAAAGTTGATACATAAACAAATGTAATGGCTTTCATATTATTTTTCCTTGTAATCGCTTTCATATTATTTTTCCTTGAATTAAAAAATTAATTAATTACGAAAAGTACTTCAGGTGTTTTGCGTTCTTTCTACACTGTCTAGAGCAAATATCCCTCCTGTTCAAAAGTTTTACAAGAATCAGATCCACAAATGAAGGAAGAGGATGTGAATGCTTCTTTCATGTCAAAATCAATTCTTCTCCATTTCTAGACATATGTTCATCGAAATGTTAGCTTGAATTAATTCTGCTTTGGATATAGTTCTTTTGAGAATTTGCTAAGTTTTAAAAATAATTTCAATGTAATGTATATTCATTTTCTTTAGAATTACAGATAGAGTAAAAAGATGTTTCCTAGTTACCTGGTTAGAAAATGGATTTAGAAGAGGGATACAAATGACAAGTTAAATTTCCAAGATGGCGGCAGTGTAGTAGTGTTCAAGTGGCTCCTCATAAGTTATCAAATATTTGGTCTACTAACTGTCTTTAGTTGAAAATCTTTGTTTCTTCGTTAATATAAGATTACACGAGATTGTTAGCAAAAGTTTCTATCCATTCGTTCATAAAGTATATTAAACGTACTACACCGCAGACCACGTGATCGCAACCCTAACCTAAAATTGTGTCTATACAATTTTTTTTAGTGTAGCATATAAGTGTGTTAGTATGATATCTTGTGAAAGTGTTTATTTTGTGTGCTTTTTAGTGTGTGATTTGATTGGGCATGTAATTCTAGTGTGCATGTAAACAAATTGTATTCGCTGTACTAGACAAACTTTGGTTGTATCCACTTTCAACATGAACAGAGAGCAGGCACTCTACGAACACGAAGAATACATAACTTAGATCAGTAGACTGGAGAAGGTCGTACACACTGATGGCTGGATGGAAGTAACGAGAATAAGTAGCGTAATTATGCGCGCATTCCCAGTCATCCACCCGTGATTGATCACACTTCCCACCACTTCCCCACCAGCAGCAGGTTTACCATCTTCAACAATCCTAGCTCCTTTCCTCCAGTGCCAACTATTCCATCCTCTTCTCAACCTAACCACCCATCCCAGAGATCAGCACAAAGTAGTGCCTCACTTAGTCTGCCCTCAAAAGCCCCAAAACACAGTAAACAAGAAGAGACTAAAACATCAACAAAAACACTCAAAGTACTATTAGACAGCCATTGTAGGAATCTTTCCTCCACCATGAGGGAGAAATTCCCTTCACTGTTTTCAGTTACTGGTGTTTTCAAACCAAATGCCAGAATGGTACAAGTAATTGAAAACTTACACACTGACTAGTTCCTTCGGACAAAATGACACAGTAGTAATAATGGTGGGGAGAACGACATAAATCATGGCAGTAAATTTAACCCGGAAGAACATCTATCAACAATTTTAGAGGCTGCCAGTCACACTAATGTTATCATGACTACTTAGTCCCTCTGGCCCAACATTTCCACAAACAATGAAACTAAAATTGCAAACAAACATCTGAAGTATCACTAGAGAGAGACCAATTACACTACATGATTTTGACAGTCTCTCAAGACTATGGATTTTATGTACGTACCACAGCCCCACAGGAAACATTTTCTTGCAAAATCTTGAAATTGTTGTTAAACTTAAAAAACGCAGAAATTATAAAATTACAGTATGCGGTGATTTCAATATAAACTGTTTGTCAAAATCAAATGACGAGAAACTATTCAAAAATTTACTTAAATCGTTTAACTTACAAACCATCAACCTACCAGAATATCTAAAAAACGCAGTACCGCCATTGATCAAATAATAATAGACACAAATGATTGCAGCTACTCAGCTGTTACTTACAACACAGGCTTTAGTGACCAAACAGCACAAATTCTCAAATCAAAATGGACACAGAACTTATTAAAGAAACCTTTATTGAGAAACCTGAATCTTCTTTCAAGAAAACTTTGACAAATCTCTAATACGTTCAGAAATCTGGGAGGAGGTGTACATTGAAACAGACATTAATACCAAATTTAATTTAACCATAAACATATTCGAAAGTCATTTCAAGGCTGTTTTCCCCACAGACAGTTTAGAAAATAAAAAGCAAAAATCACAAATCATGGATAACAAAACGAATAAAAATATCATGTGAAAAAACGATACATGCCTGAAACAATCGTTCACAACAAATGATCTGATTTCATTGCATATTACAAAACGCACAAACGTTTCCTGAAAAAAGTAATTAAACAGCCAAACTTTTAATGAATGATCATCGCATTGCCAGAGCACAAAACAAAACAAAAGAAATGTGGAACATTGCGAAAAATACTCTAAAAACTGAAAACAAACGCTAAGAACATTGAACTTCACTACAAAAACCATGTTCTGCGCCGCGCACAGGAAACAGCAAACACATTCAATAGACATTTCTCAGGAACTGGTGAAAAACTAATCCTCTACAATTCATTAAATAAAATACACATGCAGTCAAATATCCGCACATCATCAAATGCAAATTCCATATACATCTCAGAATAATCACCTGCAGAAATACAAAAAAAACCCAACAAACATTAATCAAATTAAAAACATTCTCCTCAAGACTGGATAATATCCCTGACACACTCATTAAACATACAGCAGCAGTCATAATAAAACTGCTCACTCACATTTGTAGCCACTCCTTAATGACTGGTATCTTCCCAGAAATTCTCAAAAAAGCAAAAGTGAAGCCGCTATTAAAAAAAAACAACACTCACCATCTCATGAATAACAGGCTGATATCCTCACTATCTGGATTTTCCAAAGTTCTGGAAAAGCTTTTTAATGTTAGACTCAAACATTTTCTCAATTCTAAAAACATATTGACAGAGGATGAACATGGATTCAGAAATGGTAAATCTACAGATATAGCTATCTTCAACTTTCCAATGACATACTTTGTGCTCTAGATCAGAAAGAAAACCCTATCGGTTTGTTTCTAGACCATTAGTTTGTTTCTAAAGCATTCGACATTATTGACCATCACATACTGCTACCCAACTTGAAACTTATGGAATTAGAGGCATTGGACATCAATAGGTTAAATATTACCATTCAAATCTTTCTCAAGTAGTCACAGTCAAGCATGTTAGAGATAAAGATTTCAACCCCTTTTTCCCAACCTATTTATTTATTTATTTATTTGTCAAAAAACAGTAAAAACTGTATATGACGTATGGGGAAAGAAATTTATCTGCGCACATTTTCTTGAGGGCCAGAATTAAAAAAACAAAACGAAAAAATGAATTTAGAAAATAATTATAGAAAAATAAAAATTTTTGAAAAATGTTTTTTCCCGAGTTATAGAAAATCAATTTCAACTGTAAATGAACTACAAGCAAAAGGAGTGCTCAACAAAACGTGCCCACAGTGAAGCTACATTTACGTCCGGAAGCAAAAAAGGGGCCATCTCAGCATTTGCTGAATGGATCACGGAAACTGGACAAAACCTGATCGAGATGGGGGTCATTGACCCGGAAGCTGAAGTACATTACTTGTTACAGGCGTATTAAATATTTTTTAAAAATGTATACAATGCAAACGTAAACTAATTCATTATATCTTTGTTTTGTTACAATAAATATTATTTTTCTTTTTCACGATCAGTATAGTCTCTAATTGTATAGAAACAGTTTTGCAGCAGAAAATATTTTACTTTAAACTTAAATTTGTGTACCGACTTTAATTGTTTTATGTCATCTGGCAATGCGTTGTAAAGTAACGTACATGTATTGTATGTTGAGTTCTTGTACTGAGCTGTTGATACAGACACTTGATGCACGTGATTTCTACCGCGTGTGTTGTAATTATAAATATCAATATTGCATGAAAATATGTTCCCTCCGTTAAGTAGGTCATTTTTGACAAATATTACAGATTCGTAAATAAATAGACAAGGCAATGGTAAAATTCGCAAGTTCAATGAAAGAGGCTTGCAGGAATCACGTGGAAGGCATTTTTTAATTATTCGAATAATTTTCTTTTTGCAATCTGAAGGTCTGAATACTACAGGATGAGCTTCCCCAGAATATTATGCCATATCTCAGGCGGGAATGCACATTTGCAAAAGAAACGCAACGAGCTGCATGAAGGCTGACAGAATTTGAAAGAATTCTGAATGCGTAGCATAATGAACTTAATTTAGTGTTTAATTCTGTTATATGTACATTCCATTTGAGATTTGATTGAATTGAAAGACCTAAAATTTTGTTGCCTCAACTGCAGCTAATTGTATATTGTTCATTTTCAATGAACATGCGATTTCCGATTTGAGATGCAAAAATGCATTGAAACAGTTTTTCTTTCGTTAAGAATTAATTTTGTTATAAACCAATTTTAAACTTCTGAAATTGTACTATTTACTGCTTCTTTTTTGCAAAGAACATTCGTGTCATCAGCAAACAGAATCGTTCTTCCATTTTTAATAGACGAGGGCATATCGTTTACATATAACAGAAAGAGAATAGGACCTAAGATCGAACCTTGCGGGACCCCATGCACAATTGGCAAAGAATTGGAAATATAAGTATGTAATGTCCTTTCCTGCCAGTATGGTATTTCTACTCTGAGTCCGATGTTTACGGTAAGTTATCCAATCTAGGGCAATACCACGAATTCCATACGAAGGTAATTTTGAGAGCAAGATCTTATGGTCAATAACGTGAAAAGCTTTCGAGAGATCTAAGAATATTCCAATGGGTATTTCATTTTGGTCTATTGATGACGCAACATCTTTGAGAAAAGAAAAAATGGCAGTTTCCGTAGATTTTGATTTTCTAAAACCGTGTTGCGAGTCTGAAAACGCTTGTTTTTCCTGAGAAAAGTTTCCATTCGTAAGTAGAAAAGCCTTTCTAATATTTTTGAGAAAACTGACAAAAGAGAAATTGGCCGGTAATTTTGAATATCATTTTTATTCCCTTTTTGAAGAGCGGCTTAATCTTAGCTGTTTTAAAAATATCTGGAAATT
>JAHLJT010002503.1:0-33165 GCA_031308135.1 Acheta domesticus
TTTATTTTTTTTACTACAATAAAATGGAGTTATTATCTCAATGACGCACGTCTATTACGATTTTTTTTAGAATTCCTTGTTCGCTATCACGAATTTTGCCCGTTTCATGCATAACATTGACAAAAAGTATAATTTTGTAAATTAGTGGATTTTCACTTTCCCGTATACATACGTATATACGGAGCTTGAATGAGTTCCATTTTTCTTTTCCCACTTAGCAATGACCCTGACACTTGACGACTCATGTAATACATTTCTTTGATGTTTCTTTTTTGTTTTATTCACATATTGTTCTTTATTATATGGTGTCTTGGATTCCAGTGGTGTGTTGTTATGTTCGTTGATGATTTTGATTCCCATGAACTTTTTCTTAGTTTTTTGAGTTTGTTTTTTCATGGTGTTGTCCCAATACTCCCATTTTCCATTTATTTCTATTTTTAGTTTTTAGCCGATCTTCCTTATTTTCCCCTCTCTCTTTCTGTATTGCTACTTGCCAAACTGCAGCATAGATCACTCTTCCTGTCTTGTGAGAACATTTTCTGTATAAGTGTCTTTACTTTAATTTATTCCTGTTCTTCGTGATTGACATTTTATCTCATTAATTCTTCCTGTTTATTTTCTCCAATAAAGAAATGTATCAACAAAGTTTATATTCCCAACTATGTTGTCCAGGATGTTTGTTGTTTTTCTCTTTGTATGTAGCTGCTTTCCTTTGTCGTGAATCCCTTTCATTTTCATCACCATGTATTTATTTTTTCTTTTTTATTATTTTACTTCCCGTATTCGTAAGTATATACGGGGTATCATATGTAGTGTAGAGAGTTATGTAATGCTACATGAGAAACCTATGGTTTTTTCTGCGTGAAAAAATCATTTCTGGGTCGGTCACGATAACGAAAAAGTGGATAAATACTGTTAATTAAGAAAAAATCCTCTAACACGTGGGTATCCAGAATACGTTTTGTGGGTCCTTGATACGAAAAACCAATTGACGGCAAAACGTCCGTCTGTCCGGTGAACAACTATTGCCTAAGCCATGCGTAGGATTTTTCCAAATTGAAGAAACCCGTATCCATTTGGCCTGCGTTACCCTGCGATTTTGAAAAACATTCATTAATTTTTGGGGGTGCTTTAATGAAGCCTCCGAACATTTTCACAATTTTCTCAAAACGGTTCAAAATTTGTTATCGAAAATTATGGTACAGGATTAGGTTAACTTCTGTAATATTCTTAATATCACATTTTTCTCTTTTAAATGACCTGAAAAAATTGAGAAAATGTTAAATAAAAAATTGTCAGCCATGGATGACAGCTTGAAAGAAGGTGATGTAAAACCAAAGAACTAGTCTGGATTAAAGAAATCAAAAGAGATCTAGTACGAGAATCTCTGTGACATTCTGTTGCAACACTAGTTTCGTTTTATATGACAAAGAAAAACGCTCAAACACTTGCGAGGTTGGCATACAGGCAGTCCCACCAAACTATGGGCCTCCCCGTAACTTCTAAACGGTTCCCGAGTTAGAAATGTAGTTTTCGCCCAACAATGCGGAATCATGGGCAAGTAATGTGCCGTTGGGATATTGTCCGAAAAATTTAGTTTTCGAGAAAATTCAATCATCTTTCATTTTTGAAATGGAACCATGAATTTTTCTCACTAGCGAGAGGTAGATCATAAGTAGACGAGTTGCAATAACGTAACATGTGTTATGTTTTAATAGTATTTTGAGCACAAAATTATACTTTTTTGACAAGTGATGTTGAATTAAGTTGCACGAGACTTCCTGTATCAATCCTGCAACTGTTGCCATTCAGGAAGGTTGCATTCCCGTCGCCGGCTCTTTTCGAGAATAGGCCGCGAAGGCTTCACCAAAAGTAACAATAGCGACGGCTGCTACAGCAAAAAGTGCAGGTTTCATTTAAAATCTCTTTTGTTAGAAAGTATAATTTATTACACAAAATACTATCAAAATATTAAACATATGTTAATCATTGCATTCCCAGTTTATTGATTACTGTTGCTAGTTTTTTTTTAATTATAATTTATTTTCAGTTGATATTACATTGTTCAGTTTACATTTTAACTGTGCAAATGTTTGATGGACTTAATCTACCTTAATCTAACTAAATAACTTAAAACTATACACACTACAATTCTATAAAAATAATATAAAAAAATAAAGTGAGAGAGGAAGCAGGGAGCACCTCAGATAAGTAATTATTCCAGGTTTGCGAATATTTTATAGAATGAATGCAGGGGATATCTGTTATTAATTCTCGTTTGATACTTGGGGGTTTGCCCAGTTTATAGGAGGATGATGCTTGGATTTGGGGAAGGTTTGTGTAAAAATTGTGTGCAAGATAGGCTATTTGGTGTTTTATTGTGTTCATATTTAAATCATTATGCAGTTGACTGTTGCTTATGAACCATGGTGCTTTAGTAATTAATCTTAAAAATTTATTTTGGATCACTTGCATTTTATTTAGGTTGGTATTGGCGGCATTGGTCCAAATGGGGCAAGCATATAAGAGTGTAGGCCTGATTATTGCTTTGTAGAGTAATAAAGCATTGGATGTGGAGAGTTGACTATGTTGGTTCAGTAAGGGTCGTAATTGAATTAGTTTAATTTTGGCTTGCTGAGTTTTTACCTCTATATGCTGCTTCCAGTTGAGTCGAGTGTCGAAATTTAAGCCCAAATATTTTATTGTTTTATTTGTTGGTGTCCAATTGATGATGTCATTATTTATGAAAAGTGGAAGAGGATGTGTGAATGGTCTTAATGTGAATATCTTTGCTGAGGATTTTGTTGGATTCAACTTTATTTTCCAGATATTAGCCCAATTTGCAAGTAAGTTTAAGTGATTTTGAAGTTGTGATTGAAGAGTTGTTAAAGAGTTCCCTGAGATGTAGAGTGCAGTGTCGTCGGCAAATTGAGCGGTGTTTATTTGTGCTGAAGTCGGTATATCTGCAGTGTATAATTGAACAATAGGGGGGAAAGTGCGTGAACCTTGAGGAACCCCAGCAGTGATTTTCCTTGGATTAGAGCAGTGGCCTTCGACAGATACTGAAAATGTTCTATTTGTGATATAACTAAGAATAAAAAACACTAGATATTTGGGTGTACCTATTGAAATTAATTTAAAATAGAGAGCTGGATGCCAAATCCTGTCGAAAGCTTGCGAGATGTCTACGAATGCAGCGATTGTATGTTGTCCCTTTTGGAATGCAGAATGAATATGTTCCGTAAGTCTTAGTAGTTGATGGGTGGTAGAGTATTGTGATTTGAAACCAAACTGGTGCTGAGGTATACTGTTAGTTTTCTTGACGTGTTTATTCAATCTGATGAGTATTAGTTTCTCTAAGATTTTTGACATTATAGGTAGCAGGCTGATAGGCCTATAATTTTCTGCTTTTGAGTGATTCTTGTTTGGTTTTGCTATTGGGTGAATGACTGAGTGTTTCCATATTTGAGGAAAATATCCTGTTCTCAATATAGAATTGTAAATATTGTTTAGAAAAGCAATGGCGTTCTCCGGTAGATGTTTTAAAATGACTGTGTTGATCCGATCATGGCCTGGTGCTTTTTTGTTTGGCATATCCTTTATTATTTTTCTTATTTCATTAGGGGATATGAATTGAATTTGATGGGGAACATTATATAGTGGAGCATTAAACACAGTCAAAATTTCGTCGTGTTTGGGATTTTTGGGGGAGTTATTAGGGGTGAATGTGTCTACGAAGTGGGAGGCTAATACTTCAGCTTTTTCCATTGGGGAGTATTTTTTGCCATCACTAGTTGCTAATGGGGGAATACTAGCTCTTTTTTCAAGAGTTTCTTAGAAAATTGCCATAGTGAGTTATTTTTAGTGTTTAAGTTATTGATATAGGTATTGTATTGTTCTTGTTTATATCTGTTGAGAACCTTTTTACAAATATTATTTAAGAGATTTAGTTCTTTTTTAATGAGGGAATTCTTAAAGAATTCCAAAGTCGCCTTGTTTTATTTTTTATTCGAATTAAGTTAATTATATTAGGCGGGAGCGGTTTTATGTAGTCTTTTGTTAACATCTAAAATTTTTTGAATATGACTGTTGTAATAGTATTGATTATTATGTTGTTGAGGGCCGTAATGGCTTGGTTAATTTCCTTGGGGAGAGTTCCAGATTGTGGAATGCGCGGTATGGATTTCCTTATAGAACCTTTAAAGTACTTTTTGTCAACATTGATGTTATAAGGTATTTAAGGTGGGTGGGGGGTTTGGGGGAGGTTTTTCTACGCGAGTTGATATTATTACTGGCCAGTGATCTGATTCTAGTCATGATACGTTGTAGAATAAACTGAGATTTCAATATTTGTGATCGCTATGTCAAGTATGTCTGGACTTTTGTTTGGATATATGGGAAATAAGTGGGTTCGGTTGGTGATAATATGTTGAGATTCAGGTTCTTTGGTTAACGTTGTATAAAATTACTGCGGGGTTCGTAGGTCCGACATCCCCATGAGATGTGTTTACAGTTTAGGTCACCTGCAATAATGAATGGAGTTGGTAGTTGTAATAATGTGGAGATGTGCTACTATGATTTTTGTATTTGGAGGTTTATATGCAGTCACTATTGTTAATGTCCTGTTATATTATACTTTACAATTATTGCTACTTTTTCGAGACCGGGTGTGTGTGGTAGGGTATCTGGTGATGTGGTATACTATTTTTTATTAATAATATGACTCCCCCTCCTTTCGAATTTTGTCTACCTGCTTTGATAGTTTTGTATTCTTGTAGAAAAAATGTGGATTCGGAATTGAGATGTGTTTCTGTGATGCATGCTATATCAATTCTGTTAGCAGTAGAAAGTGTTGTAATTCAGCTTTTTTGTTGAAAATGCCATTTGGCGTTCCAATTAGAATTATTAAATCATTAAGGTGATCCATAATTGTTGTTTAATGACACTGCAATTGAGTGTTGGATATTCTGTATGGTTGTTGGTATCAATGAATTTATAAAATAATTATGTGATTGGTTATAAACTGCGTGATGTTATGTATGAATGAGTTACCTATATTGATGTTGTAGTTTCTGTTTTGTCTTTTGGTTGTACGATGTCGTGATGTGTTTGTTGGTTGTATTTGTTGCCTGAGTGAAATTAGGTATATTGTTAGTTAGAGGTAGGTCTGGAAGTTTGTTGAATTGAGCTGCGGGGGATTAGGATTGTTCCTATGTCTGCCATTTCAACTATTTCTTTTACTTTCTAAAATTTTTCGATAATATGTACATTCTACTGATCTGAGGTCAGCCCTATGGTTCCCGAGACAAAGTTTACACGTTGGAGATGAGTTCTTTTGTTCACAGTTTGCTGATAGATGAATCACCTGCACAAACACACATGAAATTGAATGATTACAATTATTTTACTGTGTCCAAAGTCTAAACACCGGTAACATTGAAGGGGGCCCCTTGGTTTTCTTTCTTCTTTCTGGTTTCACTATGTTATTACCAATTTGTTTTATTTCCAACACATCCTCGATTTTGTGGGTTCCATCAAAGTCTACTGCCACTACTGGGATGGGGGAATTTGTTTTTATACAGACGAGTAACTTTTGTAGCTGAGTGAACTGGTATTGATATCAACTAAAATTTCATTTTCTGTGATTGAAGGATGAATGTTTTTGATCACTATTGAGAATTTTTTGCTGTTTTTATCCGAATACGTATGAAATTGTTTTTCGGTGGTCAGAAATATTTAACTGCTTTTCGAAGTCGGCCACTGACTGAATTGAATTCGAATCTTTTGATTCTTGAATTACGTGAGATGTTAAAATCTAACATCTCACGTTTCATTCACGAGGGTAACTTGATTTTCAAAATTAGTAATAAAATTGGTGGGATTTTATTGTCTTCACTTAGGTTATCCAGGAATCTCCTCGTTTAGCCAACTAAATCTGTTTTTGATTTCTACATTGTATTGATTTTGTAAGTTCGACCCTGCCAAAGGCTGACTGTCTATGGTTACACGTTTTAGGTTTCTGTTATCGATGTCGTTATCACTGGCTCGCTTTCCTTAGGGACATACCTTGTTCTGATGTAGTTGGGCTGCCGCAGCAGGACTGTTGTGACGGCATATTTGTTCCTCGGGATGGCCTGTTGATTCAGCCCGAAGTGGTGTTGTTAATTGCGTGTTGCTGAAACTGTTGAGGTATTACGGAGTATTCCATGCTGTCCGTGAAATTCACGTTGGCGTCGTCGGGGTCCACGTCAGATGAATCTTCTGAATGATATATCGAATTTAGGGCTTCGCTGACCACTCGCCCTGTGCTGGATAAATCATTATTGTTCATTCAACTACTAAAACACTAGTAGTGAATAATTATGGCCATTAAACACTGTTTCAAACACTTAGTCACCACTGTTTCCTAGAGTTCGGAGCGAAGTTGAGTTGCACTTTCACCCAAGCGATTCTAGCTACGATTAGCGGAGCGACTGCTCTGGCCCGCAGCTGAAGCGAGAATCATAATAGGCACATCATCTGTTGCTAGTAAGAAAAATATATGGTTCTATTTAAAAAAAAATCAAACTTGATTTAATATCTCCAAAACTAAAAATATTTCAAACAATATCTCTACACCATTTCACTTCCTCCATGACTCCACACTCCACATTGAGCGAAACTGTATTTGATATCGGAAACCGTTTTAGGGGTGCCCCATAGTTGGTAAGACTCCTTGTAGTAAATCACCAGCTGTATTTGTGTAATGGAATCTCGAAACCTATGCTTTTAAATTCAAATCTCAGTTCGGAGAATGATTTCGCGGGTGCTAAACACTCCCAAAACGACGTTTATGGATCAACACCGCTAATTTTACTTTCCCGTATACGTACGTATACACGGAGTGATATACGTAGTATAGGGAAAGTTATGTAATGCTGCGCGAAAAAATGTCCAATTTTCGGCGGAAAAAAATTAATTGCCGGGCCGTGGAAAACGAATAAGTGGATAAAACCAGTTGCTAAATTAAGAAAAAAAATCCTCTATCTCGTGGTGTGGTCAAAATCCATGATTTGTTGCTTCTTTATACTTAAAATCGATTGACGGCATTCCGTCCGTCTGTCCGTCTGTGGTCAACGCTAGCGCCTAAACCGTTCGGTCGATTTTTCTTCAAAATTGATATTCCCCAGTCGATCTGATTCTAGTCGAATCTTTGTGATTTTGAAAAAGATTCTTTAAAATTTAGGGGTATTTTATATGAAGCCCCCCGGGCATTTTCAACATTTTCTCAAAAACGGCTCCAATTTTTTCTTTAAATTTCTTGTATGAATAGAGGAAAATACACTTTTTAACATGGCATAGGTCCAATTTTCACGTACAGCTCTGAATTTTCGAAAATTGTAAAAGTTTGAATTTTTTTCGGCGTCTTTCTCCAACTACAAAATTGAAGATAGAGATTTTTTTTCTTCAAATAAAATTTGTTCTGCATATGAGTTCTTTAATAAAGGCCATGTAAATGTTTTTCACAATTTGGTAGTTTTCGTGCAATATAGCGGGAATATGTGCAATTTTAAAAATTACAAAAACAAAATTTTCTCAAAAACGGCTCCAAATTTCTTCTTTAACTTTTGGTAGGGATAGTGGTAAATGTACTCTATCAATGACATAAAAGCCATTTTGGTCTATCGGTTGGTTTTTTCAACAATTACAAAATGTAAATTTTTTTACTTGTCTCTCCCGTCGTTAATATTTACATTATCGGCGATTTTTTACATTATTATATTTACGAGTATATATGCTTTAAATAATGTCAAGTAAAGTTTCTCGAAAACACAACCGTTTTCTGTGAAAAGTAGCTCAAATTTCGGCATTTTCAGAAATGCTCAAACGTCATTTCTCGTATATGGCTGCAATTTTTTTCTTGAAACTTTTGTAACGGATAGTGCTAATTACACTCATTAGTATAGCGTGAAGTTTATTTTGAGTTTTTTTTGTTTTTTTCAAAAATTATATAAATGTAATTTTTTTTGAAAGATCTCTCACATCTTTAATATGCACATTATCCGCAATTTGTAAAGATGATTATATTTATGAGTGTAAGGTGCTTCAAATAACTTCAAATAAAGTATTTGAAAACTCAAAACGTTTCTGTGAAATGAGCTTCAAATTTCGCATTTTCGTAGTGCTTAAACGCCATTTTCTCTTAAACGGCACATAATTTTTAAAGAAAATTGCCATTTACGGCTAGGTTTTTGTGTTCTTTAATATTCTAAAATTAATGTTTCTGTTCTACCATTAGGAAACCGAAAAATTAAGAAAATGAGAAAAAATGTCCTTTTGGCGATGATAGATGGTAGCTGGCAAGAAAGAGTATGTGGCAATTCCGAATAGCTAGCGAAGACCCAGGAAAATAGAAACTAATACGGGAAAGGCTGTGCCATTCTGTTTCTGTTTTTTGACAAATAAATAAATAAAATAAATACGGTCATGCTTAACGTTTTCAAAATACGAGTAGTTTTTCTTTAATTTGTGACAAACGTAATAGGCCGCTGTAAAATTTACTGCGCTTCGGACAGCTGGATGCGTCGTAAATTAGAATGTGCAATTTTGTATATTATTTCTTTCTTCGGTTCTACATTCGAACTTTGTTATAGACTTACACATTAATATTTTAGAAATTGTTTATTTGAAATATTTGAAATAAGTAAAAAGAATTAATAGCTCTAGAATAGCGACAATGCAGGGTCTGCAATTCACTTGCGCTCGCGAATATCTGTGATTAGTGTCATTGTTGTGACCTAATGGAGCTGTATGAAAAGGAGTTATAATTGTCTAATTTATGTTGATATTTGCAGGCAAATATTTAGTTTTGCACCAAATGCTGTACCATTTGTAGTGAGTAGAGAATTTGTTGCATGGTTTTAAAATACTCTTCCCTAATCATGGCCCAATGGAAGGCATTTCTATATTTCCAGGGTATCAGGCTTCTTTTTCCAATACAGGGTTACAAAACTTTTGCATTCTATTTTTGTGAAGTTGTAGAATTCACATAGTTCTGACAACACTGCAATGGAAATAGTGAGTTCCAAGCGAAGATGTTAGTAGCGCATAAAGTGCAATATTACAGTACTACTTAGCTGTTTCCTCTAATACGGGAAAGTAAGTGCTGTTGTAGCACCACTAGTTAATTAAGAGATGAGACGTCATTGGCCGCGACAATATATGCAATCCAGTTGGAAATGTGAAATGTTTTCTCGGGTTTAACTTGAATTTTTATACTACGTAATGGTTATAAAGAAATCGAGAAAGTATGACAACCACTAGTTTTTCAATTTAGAGGGGGGACAATATTACACAAGAACTACAAATACACAATAACACTCCAATGAAACATACTTTGCTCGAAATATTCAAATTACGGAAAAATATAAATATTCTGAAAAACTATAAAATGGAAAGATCTAAAGTTGAAGAATAGATATCATTGAAAAATATGGTTTTAATTTTGGTGTAGGCCAGGATCACAAAAAATCAAATCAAATTTTCGATTTCGAAAGAATTTAATAATAATCGAACATAAATCATAATTGCAAAAGCATTTTACTAAAATTCAACTAACAATTAAAAAAATTGGAGCAGATTTTGAATAGATTTTAAAGATGTCGTACGGGCTTTCCTTGAAATGACACCCAAATTTTGTTATCAGAATCAAATTCGGCTCCCAACCCAAATGCAATAACCCAACGAGATAGGTTATGCATTTTCGCCAAAATGTCGATATCAATATATTGAATATTTATTTCCTTTTTATCACATTCTCAGCTGTTCTCTATCCGGTGTTTCAGTCAAATGATAGGGAACGTAGGATTCTGGTCGTTCAATTATTCTGAACGTAATCATCCCAACAATTATTAGTTTAAATTATAGTATTAATATTTGCTTTTCTTAGGCACGGGCTGCATTTAAATAACACAATAAATTAAAGAAATTGTGGATGTTATTACTATTATAAGATAGTGGCTCCGCTGTTGAAATGACTGATTCATTCATATGCTCAGAGAATTTGTGTGGTCTCATAAGATGACCTTCTTGGCATTTACGTATTTAGGGAACATTTGTAAGAACTTTAATTTCCATGTTTTTGATTCGCAAAGCAATCGACTTGCGTTCTGAAGATTGTTTCAAATACGATTCTGGAGTCACGGGCCATGAAAAAAGAATGCCGCTCAATGCACGTTGCATTTGGAAGCGCCTTTAAGGGTAAATTTGTGAGAGAAGTGCGATTGACTTCCAAAGAAATGGGAGTTGTCATGACATGCTAATTTCTTATAAACAATTACATATCTCGAAAACGAAAGTCGATAGCGCCGATTGGATTGCAGAATTTTGCATCTCATTCAAAGGCAGTTTCGAAAAGACAAAATAAATTTGCCAAAATTTGTAAATTTATAAACAATTTCCAAATTGTGAAGTTCTGAAGAGGAAAGAGTTCCCATATATTCCAGAACCGAAAACTGCGAATTAACAATTTTTCAACAATTAACAATTTTATAAACAATTCCGAAACGTGCGCTATACGGCGCGGAAGGGTCCTCAAATTGTCTTTGAGGTGAATATTGCAAAATAACAATTTTGACAAGCGATGCAAAATTATTACTGAATACCTAGTTTAATTGTTGCAATAACCTTAAATTTCGTAAACACTGATATTTGAATACTATTACTTCGCCAAAACTTCCCACTCCCAATTATTTTTCCGATCCTGGAGCCGCCTTCGCACACTTCATTTCTTCGTCTAGGATCCGTAATATTCGTTCACATACTTCAGTTGTTTTGCGTTAAAGGAGGAGATATTCAATTGATTTTTTTTGCAAGTAAATCAGAATTAAAAATGTCCAAATTTCCTTTTTAAATCCACTAATTCTATTGCATGTGCTGGACTTTTTATGTCGTAATGTATGATATTATCTTTATTGATATATTTCTTGTAGACTATCGAATGGCTTGCATCACGACGCGATGGAGACTATCCCCGCCTCCTGTGCCTTCTACGCCAATACTCTCAATCATTCGGATAAACACGCGTATTATAGAGAACGTTCATACTAGAGATAATGATTGCCGGAAAACTAGCCTGTCAGCTTCTCAGTCGTTGGCAGTTGGTTCAGAATGTTCTTTTGTAATAGTTAACTATGAAAGAACCAGATGGCGTTATCGTCCGTACTGTGTGCCAGAATGTGCGGAAAGACTGGGACTTCTGAATTGGGCCGTTACCCATTTTATGTGTCGGCAACTGTACATGACCTTAATGATAGAACTCACTTTCGAAAAAAAATTTATTGGAAGGATAATCTCTATCTTCAATTTGTATTTGTAACTAGACGCTGTGAAAAGTTTGAAAAAATTTCAAACTTTTGAAATTTCAGAGCTAACCGTGAAAATAAGACCTATACCACATTTATAAGCGTATTATACTTTATCCTTACAAGAAATTGAAAGAAAAAATTGGAGCGGTTTTTGAAAACGTTTTGAAAATGGCTTCATTTAAAGTAAACTCAAATTTGAAGGAAGTTTTTCAAAATCGAGGCGCCTCGAGTGGACACCGATCGACCGGGCAATATCCATTTTGGAAGCACGAATTGTTTCCGTGCTAGTGTTGTTCACACACTGACAGACCGACAGACAGATGGACAGACTGACGGACAGACAAACGGACGTTTTGAAAAACCCACTTTTTCGGTATCAGGGGAACCCAAAACGTGTATTTCCGTTGAAATCTCGAAATCGACTTTCCGCAGCATTACATAACATTCCTTATACTACGTTTATTACTCCGTATATACTTATGTATATGGGAAAGTAAAAATATGCATATTAACGGTGTGAGAGTTTTTTCCTGAAAATTACATTTGTGTAATTTTTGAAAAAACAGACAAATACTCCAAATGAATTTGGTTGTGATATTAAAGTGTGGAATTCGCAACATCCGTTCGAAAAAATTGAAGAAAAAATTTGAAGCGAAAATGGCAATTGAGCGTTTCTGAAAATGCGGAAATTTGAGCTAGTTTTCACAGAAAACGGTTGAGTTTTTGAGATGCTTTATATTGCATTATTTAAACCAAATATACTCAATACAAATATCATAACGTGAAAAAATAGCTGTAAATATAAACAAAAACGATGTGAGAGATGTCAAAAAATTACATATTTCTGGTTTTTGGAAACCCAAAAGAATAGAGCAAACTGCTGTTAATGTCACCTATGCTATGTTGGTACATAGCTACCAAAAGTTTAAGAAAAAAATTGGAGCCTTTTTGAGAAAATCTTGTTTTCGTTATTTTTTTAAATTGCACTTATTGCATGCAATACTGCGCGTACTGCAATAATGCGATTTTTTTCAAAATAATGTACACTTCCCCTCAGAAAAACTCGCCACTGAAATTGTATCCTCTTAACGGCACCGAGAAACCTGGACACCCCGCGGCCAGGGGTAGGAACGCGTTTACCAATCGCTAGTAGGTACACCACAGCTGTGTATAACTGGGGCAAAGTCCCAAGGGGTAGAAGCGACGCTGTCTCAGGGGAACCAGTTCTCTTACGTATGACGCGGAAATACAATCGCCGTATTTCCCGGGCGAAGGAGGGATTTTGCCTGCGCGTATGCCATTACGAAGTATATTTCTGTGCAAGGTTTTTCCGTCCAGAATTTCTGTCAATAGACAAATAAATATTTAGCATTTTAGCACCAATTAAACTAACTTTTAGCAATGAAATTATGACTCCTGTCAAACTGCTATTTTAAAATATTCATTTCAGGAACAATTTGGGAGCTTTTCAGGCCGTTCTAACGTATATTTCGAAATTGTTTATGAAATTGTTAATTTGTTGCAAAATTGTTAATTAATCATTCACTTTGATTCTACTGTCAATCTTTATAAAACTGAGATCAGTCGTAATGAAAGTTATGATCCATATATCGATGCTTCATTAATACCAAACAATAAGTAATGCAAGTAATATACAAACCCATAAGTACTATCAACAAAGTGTCAGATATCATCTTTCGCGGGACAAAGAGTCAATTTAAATAAAAATTATAGTTCACTTGAATTTTGACAAATTGCGACTCTTTTAAAAAGATTGGGAACATTTTCGAAATGATTGGGAAATATATTTAATAATCATGAATTGCATACGATACAAATACTAATAATTGTTCATTTCCGACGTGTTGGATAGCTCGAACATTTGTTTAAAAATATCTACACCATACTTACATTGCATCAAAAAGTGTTAACTAACTATGATTCGTAATTTTTTGCATTCCCGTACATAAACATATATGGTGAAAATATGTAGAGAAAGGTATGTAATGCTGAGAAAAATGGACTTCAGGAGTACAGCTGAAATACACATTTTAGGGTTCCCTGACACAGTGAAAGGTTGTGTTTTTTTTTTTCAATAATATCAAGAATAAATTTCATAAACTGAACCGGAAATAGTGAATAATTTCCGTGACGTCGGAACAGAAAAATGCGAACTTCTGCCAGTGAGGCAAAACTCTTTGACACAAGTGTAGAAAACGTCTTTATATGGTTTATAAATTTCCATGCGCAAAGAAAACTAACCAGAAACTCTACAATATTTCCTTTGTTTATCTTCGTGTGTCCAAATTCTCATTAGAAGTTTTGTCAGAAGTCGTTATTTGCTATGGAGAACATTTGTCGTGACTTTGATAAGCATGAAGCATACTTGTTAGGATTATTTTTGCTTTATGTGGGGAAAATTAACTTTTTCAATCATTTGGTTAATCTTTTGTAAAGTTTTGTGATATTTCCAAAACTTTTTGACTGCCATTGAGAACACTCATAATAGTTCGATTTTTCCGATTTCTGCCCGCAACACGTTCTTTAATTTTGTGATTTTTGTAAATGTATTTTCTACCTGTTCGGCAGTTTTGCCTTTCAGAGGTTTGTACATTTTTCTTTTCTATATATAACATTGCGCCTACAACCTCTTACTATTCTATCATACTATTAGAAAATTTACAAGATTTCATACGTATATTTCTAACATATTAACCCGCCGTTACCCGCGCTTATTTTTGTAACGCAATTACTCTCGCGGTATATTTTTATCTAACAAATGGTTATGTTGTACAGATTGTTTTATTATTAATCAAATTTTTACATTAATATTTGTAGAATTTGACATTCATTTTTACTTTCCCGTATACGCACGTATACACGGAGTATACACGGAGTGATATACGTAATATAGGGAAAGTTATGTACTGCTGGGCGAAAAATGGCCAATTTTCGGCGGAAAAAAATTCGTTGCCGAGCCCTGATAACGAAAAAGTGGATAAAACCAGTTGCTAAATTAAGAAACAAAAATCTCCTACCACGTGGTGAGGCCAGAAACCCTATTTTGTGGGTCCTTAATATCGAAAAAACCAATTGAAAGGAAAACGACCGTCTGTCCGACTATCTGTCCGTCTGTTCTGTGAAACACTGCTAGCGCCCAAACTATACGTACGTTTTCTTCCAAAATGGATATCCCCCGGTCGATCTGGTTCTAGTCGAAGCTTTGAGGATTTTGAAAAAGATTCTTCAAATTTTAGGATGAAGCCTCCCGGACATTTTCAAAATTTTCTCGGCTCCAAAATTTTTCTTTAAATTTCTTGTACGAATAGAGTATAACATATTTATTAAGGTGGCATAGGTCCGATTTTCACGGATAACTCTGAATTTTCAAAAATTGCAAAAGTTTAAATTTTTTTCAACGTCTTCTGGGACTACAAAATTGAAGACAGAGATTTTTTTCTTCAAATAAATTTGTTTTGCATATTAAGTTCTTTCATAAAGGTCATGTAAATGGTTTTCAAACTTTAGTTGTTTTCGTGCAATATTGCGTGCAATATGTGCAATTTTAAAAATTACAAAACACGATTTTCTCAAAAACGGCTCCAACTTTTTGTCTTTAAACATTTGGTAGTATAGCGCCTAATGGTATTGTATGAGATGTCATAAAAGCCATATTGCTCTATACGTTGTTTTTTTCAAAAATTACAAAATATAAATTTTTTCTCATGTTTCTCACATCGATAATATTACATTAACTGCGATTTTTTCACATTATTATATTTACGAGTACATATGCTTTTAAATGATTTGCTTTGTTTTTTCCCACAAATTACAAAATTAAAATTGTTTGACTTGTCTTTCACGTTGGTAATATTTACATTAGAGGGCGATTTGTTCACATTATTACATTTACGAGTAAATATGCTTTAAATATGCCAAGTAATGTTTCTCAAGAACACAGCCGTCTTCTGTGAAAACTAGCTCAAATCTCCGCATTTTCAGAAACGCTCAAACGCTATTTTCTCATAAATGGCTCCAAATTTTTTCTTCAAAATTTACAAGGATTAGTGTTAATTGCACTCTTTAATATGACTCTTTTGAATTTTTCAAAAGAAATTGCCACTTTGGAGTATTTTTTTCAAAAATTACCAAATCTCTGCAGTTCTTTGAAAACTTAAAATTTTCCCCTAAACTCAAAAAAAGGCCATTTTCTTGTAAATGGCTAGGAATTTGTCAAAGTAATTGTCAATTTAGTAGGAGGGGTTTTACCGTTCTTTAATATTCAAAAAATGATAATTTCGTTCTACTCTCAGGAAACTGAAACAATTAAGAAAATGTCAAAAAAATGTAATTTGGGTGGCAATTGGTATGTGGCAAGTCCGAATAATTAGGAGATACATGTAAATACAAACTAATAAGGGAATGTCTGCCATTCTGTAGCACCACTAGTTTGTTCTTTTTTGACTCGTAACACTCCCCTTCCCATCGAACCATATAGTAATGTAGCCAACAATAACATTGTGCTGTGATATAATGTGAAGAATAATGTTTTGTTGTGTTTTTTAATCACATTTGGCTGTCTACAACATATGTAACTTTTATTTAAAATATATCCTGTAATCAACGTTTTTTGTACGATTTGGAATGATTTCTCTGGCACAGTACCGAGTCTATAATGCTGTAACCGCATTTCGGGGGATGGGCAATTCGCATTTCGGTGCTACATTAAATCAATTTTCAGTTTTCATGTAATTATTATGTACAAAATGCAGAGTTTTTTGCACGTTTCCGGATTGTACGAGTACGTGTACAAGAATTCATATGTATACAAGAATAAATACTTTGGTAAAAGGAAAGAAACTTTTTCTCTGGTCTGAAACATTTACAGATGTGGGATCGTAGGCATCCGTTGCGGGAGCCAGTGACTGTTTAGCTCTCCGAGAGGCGCCCCATCCCAAGCACAATTGTCAACCTTTCAGTCGCTATTCTGTGACCTTTCTTTTGGAGGAAGTTCGCATGTGCCTAGGCGTCTGCGTCTAGTGGACAGTCAAATATACCAAGCGAAAGTGTAGGACTGAAGAGGGAACGGCGCATTTGAGAACCAATAACGGTGACTGTTGCGTCGCGCCGGGACGGTAGAGTCTGGTGCATTCGTGCCCAGTTCCGAAGTAATGAAACATTTTGTATAGCATAGTACGTAATGCTAATTAATCAGTCCAATTAGTTTTTTCAGATAATTTTCCATAGAAACATTGCTTTAATCACACAGAGAGCACTTAATAATTTAATCACTTATTAACGATTTGAAACGTATCTACATTACTTTGTAATTTATGGGAATCTAGAAGTTAAAAAAATTCCAGATTGTTTTTAATTAAATCGAATAATATAATTTACTCTTGTAGAATTTGTGGTGTAGCATGAGTGGAATATGTGATTACTTTTAGGGTCTCGAAATATTTGCGTTCTTTATATTGTTATCAGTATTTATTAAAATAATGATCGAATGTGTCGACATTTTTCCGTGATTTAAATGAACTGTCACGGTTATTGTTCAACCTAAGACGACGTTACAAAAGGGACATGTTTACGTCTTGGGACCTAGTCTAGATCAGTGCTTCAGTTTTCAGTTGCACTAAGTACACTGTAGCGTTACCGAATATGTTACATTTAAATAATATTAATTTTGGTAGTTTTCTTGTAGTAAACTGCCACAAAGACCTCGCGCGCCTCACCGACGCCAAGACTCTTCAGCGCGCACGCGACCCCCCTTCTTCCAATTCGCTATGCGCAGCTGCGATGTACGCAACACCAGACCCTTCGGGATCGACCACTGCTGCGTTTATCTTTCGAAAAGCACTTTTTCAGAAAGCACACAGCCACCCCTTCGAGCCTCTTCTGCGCCCAGTGGCACCATAGTGGCAATTAAAAGGAATTATGTTCGCCCGGGCCTACTTCTGCGACGCTGATAGACCCACACGTGTTTTTCGTAAACAGTGAAAGAAAGAGAAATGAGAGAAAGAAGATACTGGAAATTTTACACTCGGATTTGCTTGTTCGAACGCCTTCAGAAAATTGGGCAACAGATTTTCACTGCGATCTCTACTTGAGCCTATTACCGACTAGATTCGGAATTTTTGGAAGATACGACAAAATGTATGTTTTGTAGCACCACTACCCTTGCTGATTTTCTCATTTCCGGTTATATTCTTAGTTATCTCGTACTTATTCGAAGATTCTGACACGGCCAGCAGAAAATAAAATGAGAGTACAGGTAAAAGCAGATTATTCAAGTGCAACCAATCATAAAAACATCAATAATCACAATAAAATATGTCTACAGTGACATTCTCCTATGTAATAAATACACTAAACAAGTAATAAATAAAAACAAATAAAATAAAATTGCCACTTGCTTTAATAACAAACATCATTATTAATATTCCAATTAACTCAAAATAACTAAACAATAAGTTGGTACCTCCAATGTTAAAATCATTGTGAAAACTAAACATGATATTCACTACCTCTCTCTACACCTCATAGATTCCTAAGCCAAATAATTCTATATTAACTTTTAAATACAATGTTTTAAATACAATTAACTTGGTATTTCATCTCTTCCTTTTTTCTTAGATGTACTTCTATTCAAATTGAACCTTACCAAAAATTAATTTTTGTTCTTTAGACGAGGAACAATTGTCTTAAAAAGAACTACAAAAGAAAACCATGAAGATTGAAGATGACTGAAGATAATTCAGGAGCATTTGCCCGAAAATTCTGAGCATTCTTTGCGCAAACATTTTGTATGGTTGCAGATTTAGGAAAACGCGTAAACGCTTCGTTAAATTCCCCTCCAGCCAGATAAAAATCAAGAAGTTGCTTATTCACCAATTCTTATTTAAATTGCAAATCTAAGAATCAACCTATGAAATCTACAATCAAGTTAATTTATATTTTTCATTTACTTTTCTATTTATTGCAGGAAAACAGCTGAGAACCTAATTCCGTTCTCTACACCATGTATCTATTCAACTATTTCCTAAAAGTGTTGATCAGACAACTTTTTTTAAGGATAATGTAAAATCAGGTTTTACTATATTTTCATAAGTGTGTTTCCCGATAATTACTTTACATGTTAAACTGAAGCGGTATATTCTCTTTATTACCCTCAACTGAGTTAATGGATTTACTTTCGCATTTGGCGTCATCTTTCTTTTCATTGCTGACATTCCAAAATCTGCATTTTCTATTTCTTTTGCGCTATCCTCGATGTCATTCTGTGGTTCTGGCTCACAAGCAAAAGTGACCCTGCGAGTCATTCCCTTGGGGCGAGTTCTGATACGCTGACCGGTAGAGAGGATACTTGAACGCTGTTTTGCAGGTTGGGTTGTTGGAAAATGAAGTTGTTCTGGAGTTGTTGGAGAAACATTTGTTGTTGATGATGGGCAGGAAACAGTATCGCTCTCCGGAGTTGATGTCAACGGCCCAGGTATAGTCTTTTCTTCGAAGTTTGTTGGTGAAGGAGTCTGAAGAGATATATTTAAACAATTTCTTAAAGCTGTACGTAAAAGACTTTTCTCTGGTGTTTTCTTCAAAGCGAAGGGGGAACAACGAAAAATGTTTATTTCGCTATTCTCCCCTCCCATCTTGTTTTCTTTATTTTCCTCATCGTTGCTGTCTTCTAGATACATTGTTAATGGAATCATCCAATGACATTTCTGTTACATTAACACAAAAATAATGAAGGTTACAGGGTGAATGAAATATTAACACAAAAATAATGAAAAGAAGCAATGTTTAGAAAGCGAAGAAGGAGAGAGTAATAATAATAATAATAATAATAATAATAATAATAATAATAATAATTTGACGAGCTTCCCTGCAGCAGCGTAAGTTCCATAGAGACTGACAGGACCATGTCGGGAGGGGGCCTGGGGGAGGGAGGATCTGGGGGCCCCTGAATAAAAGTAAACTTCAGCGTTAAATAAGGAATTCTGGCCTACTTTAGTGATAAAATGAACAAATTATTTAATTATATATATATATATATATATATATAGTTAAAGTTACACACACACGCCTAATTATATTTGAATATTTTTCGTTTCTGTCTATATTACGTATTATATATCATAAGTTGGTCCATCAATGATAAGACAGAAATCATTTAAACAGCTTTATATACAATTTTTTTTCACAACGTTTCGGAAACATTTGGTTTCCATCATCAGGTGACAAATAATTATAATATATAACTAGTGGTGCTTCCAACGCACATACTTTCTCGCTCTGCTTCTATAGGTCCTTTTTGCTATTCCACTACTTCATAAACCAAAAAAAGTGTATTATACCAGCAAACCTTTTCGGTACCAAAGCCCGACAACCGAAACTCAAATTCAACGAACCGGCACTTATACCACTACGCAACACCAACACCGTCACTGTCGAACAGAACCATGAAAGAATAGAACCGACCTATAAAATGGTAAATGCATGATTAAGAGACAATTGATACGATGGCAAAACGCTTTACAAATACAAGAGAAGTAAAAAATTGTTAAAAGTTAATTATTTGAACAAATCTATACAGACATTTCCAGAACATTTATCGCAATTACTTATATTTTAGTCAATACGTAATTCTATCGCTTTTATCATTAGGAGCCGGTAATTTTCAACATGCGAAAAACGTGTCTTTCAAACATGACCAAGCAAGGCAGCGATAAACCGCATTACGAAGTATTCGTAAGGCTAGAAAGTAATCATAATTTCGGAACCGTTAGGGATTGTAAGATTGCCTTCTAGTTATATTGTATTACAATTTAACGTTAAAATGCTCATAATTTTATTTAAATTGGTTCATACAGATATATACTAGACAACGGTTGATTTGACATGTCATACGCTTCAGAAATCGAATAACAGAGTTGAAAAATTGTTTAAAAGACGCAGTTAGGGAAAACACAGACAAGTCCTGTCTATTTATCTATATTGAATCTATTCGTGAGTAGAAGTACTTCACATGATTTTCAATAAAGTATCTACACTCTTAAGTGTTTTTTTCATGCAACATCACATTCATCAAATTAAAATTCCCCAAGGGGGATCGAACTCGGCACCTTCCTTACTGAAGGTCTCAACCCGTAGGTGCATTAACCAACCGCGCTACGAGAACGACTTGGGGACGTCTGCTAATATTGCAGTCATAACGATCTTGTATCAGTTCTCTTATTAAGAAGCCGGTAATTGTCAACATGCGAAAAACATGTCTTTCAAAAAACATGACCAAGAAAGGCAGCGGTGAACGGTTAACTCCACATAATTTATCGGATGATCGGCATTTGGAAAATAACTACTGCGAGAAAGTATGTGCCATTCTATAGCACCACTAGTTTATTTATATATTTACCTTCCCTTCTTACACACGTGCAGAAAATTTAAAGAAAAAATTTGGAGCGGTTTTTGAGAAATTTTTTTTGTAAATTTGAATCGCAATTTACGCAAAAACTATTCGTTTTTCCAAAAAATGGTACATGACCTTATTTGAAGTGCTAATTTTGTACAACCGACTTTGTCTGAGGCGAAAATCTCTATCTTCAATTTTGCAGTTTTTAAACAGTTTTTTGCAATTTTCGAAAATTAGGGCCTATCAACGAAAATGATGCCTACGTCATTCCCTTCAACGTTCTTCGCACTATTCAACAACAAAATATAATCAAAAAATTTGGAGCCATTTTTCTTTAATTTAGAAAATCTCAAAATGGGCTTCATGTAAAGTATCCTCAAATACTAAGATATCGGTTTCAAATTCAAGAGGCCTTGAGACGAGTAAAAACCATCGGGGAATATCAATTTTGAAGAAAATCGACCGAACGGTTTAGGCGCTAGCGTTGACCACAGACGGACAGACGGACGGACAGACGGACAGACGGACGGAATGCCGTCAATCGATTTTGAAGTATGAAGAAGCAACAAATCATGGATTTTGACTACACCACGAGATAGAGGATTTTTTTTCTAAATTTAGCAACAGGTTTTATCCACTTTTTCGTCACCAGACCCCTGCTATAAGAGATTTTCTGGCGAAAATTCCCCGTTTTCCGCCGCACGATTACATAACTTTCTCTTCTTACGAAGTATTCGTAAGGCGAGAAAGTAAAAAACAATGGAAAAGTGCCAAACAGAAGAATTACAAAAAAAATAATATATACACGAGTCAACAGAATCCATTTTGTCTGTTTTTCCAATTTCTTTCATACTGTTTGTAATATGTCTTTAAATTTTCTAAAGATTTTAACAAGGTGCATTCTGTTGACTCGTGTATATATTACTTTTTTGTAATTCTTCTGTTTGGCACTTTTCCATTGTTTTTTTATATATTATAATTATTTGTCACCTGATGATGGAAACCAAATGTTTCCGAAACGTTGTGAAAAAAAATTGTATATAAAGCTGTTTAAATGATTTCTGTCTTATCAATGATGGACCAACTTATGATATATAACACGCCTAATTAATATTCCTTAACGCAACCCCTTGCGGCAATCGTTTGCAATAATTTTCATGAAGTCTGTGCCCTTCATACCTTACGTCGAATGTTCAAATACATGCTGAAAACGCGTGATAAAAAGGAAAAAGTTAATATTAAATTAATAAGAAGTAAATTAATAGTAAACTAATAGGTAGTTCCGTGTTACAAACATTTTCAATCTAGTAAGACTCTGGGAAAAATCCAAACTATGCCTCAGAAATAGAAAGAAAAGAGTTTTCTTTTTCTTTCGATTTATTTTTTAATAAAATATTGACATTGCATTGTTTGAGCATGTGCTACACTCATAGTTTAAATCTTGTGCTTAATGGTGCCGTGAATGAGATATTAGAAATTCAGATATTTTACTGTTTGCTGTAACGAATTTAAGTTTTCTTTGGTCATGGCATTAATTGGTGAAACTTATTATAAACCGTGGTAGATTTAGATAAAAATCATACATTAGACAAGCATCTTACATTAAAACGACTTTGTTCTTCAACATGGTCATCACAGAACGATTCCTTAATAGCTATAATATATTGATATTTTAATATTTTGCAAGATAAAAAAATACATATAGGCAAAACGTAAGGGTTCCAGCTAAACGTAAGGGTTATTGCTAGGGAAAGATTACCCGGCTTCAGAGATCAATCACCCAAACAAAAATGCCCTGGCTCTCAGTGATGATCCTCCAGTTAATCCACAAGAAATCCTAACTGACAACATGAATAAACGAAAGATGCAGCAAGTGCCCTTCTCTCAAAGAAAAAAAAAGACACTATATCAAAGTATCAGATGTTCAAAACCTATCTGCGTTGAGTGCAGCCGGAAAGTCTGTACGGATTATACTCCTAATTGTGTTTGATTTTGTGGTAGAAGGAGAATCACATTTCTTTTTTTCTACTCCCCTTGTATAATGCTGTCATTGGATGGCTGCAACCAGTTGCATAATGATAGCCATTTCGATACAGTTTTCATTATGATAGAGGTTCTTGACCAATCACAGAGACGCTTACACACCAAGTATTAGCACTTCATTAATCATTGAGAATCGTTGCGGTAAATGTTTCGTTCCAATCACACCCAATCACGACCAATCACAGAGACGCTTACACACCAAGTATTAGCACTTCATTAATCATTGAGAATCGTTGCAGTAAATGTTTCGTTCGAGTGTGTATATTAAAGTTGCATTTAATATTATATTATGGTTCTCAATTTTAATTTCTTTTATTAGTAGTAATTTTACGTGTAATAATATTTAAAATAAATTGGAACGTAATTTTACTTTGATCCTATTTGACTAGCGCAGTGGTAGTTATTACAGAGAACATTTGAGTGACTTTAAGATCTGAACGCAAGTTATTTTGTGTTATTTGCTGCTGCCGTATGGTTGTTCCTAAAAAACCGCCCAATTCTTTAGTTTAAAATATTTAGTGAATGGTAGTTCTTTCTGGTGATGTTGACGTTTCCAGAAATGAGAGAAAATGCGAAAATGGTGACGTCGGAATAGTATTGCCGAAACTTTTGTAGTTCTTCGCAGGCGCTCTGGTAAAATAAAGCCAGCTGCAGGTGTAAGGAAGAGAGGTGCCCGCTAGGTGGCCTTGGCTGAATCTTGCATGTCGACTGCCGCGAAATGATTCAGTGGAGAAGTTTAACTTATAAAAATTACCATAAGTCGTAGAATAAGTACCGTACGAAACTCGATGTAATGGGGTCTCATTTCGTGTGAAGTTTACGATACTCGCTCGTTCCTTACTCGTATCGTAATTTCACACTCGTGTATTAATATTGTAACGATAACCGTGTATCGATGTATCGAACAGCACATCGCTGTATCACAAGGCATGACCAGTCAGCATTGTATGGTGAGCGTTAATAAAACATACAGTTACATTGCAGTGCATTTGTGTCTTGTATAAAGCATCATTATCAAGTGTTCACACAAAACCCTGCATGCAATACGTTACATGGTGTCAGAAGTTATTGGATTTTGTTGATTGAACGTAGGTAAATCGGCAAAACAAGAAAATGTCGAACATTGAAGAAAACGTGCAAGATCAGAGGTTAGCTCATCGCATAAACATTCGGCAACCGAAACCCCTGGTTTTTGGTTAAAACATGGCACAGGAATGGAAAACGTGGAAAGTGTCGTACAACTGGTACTCAAAAGCAATACAGTTGCATAAAGAACCGCCCGAAGTCCAAGTCGCCACATTTATGACCACAATAGGTTATGAAGCTGAAGCAATATTTAAATCGTTTAACCTCACAGAAGATCAACAAAAGAACATGCAGGTAATTATGGAAAAATTTAACAATTACTTTGTGCCAAAAGTAAATGAAACATATGAAGCATACGTTTTTCATAGAATAGTACAAGAAGCAGACGAAAACTTTGAACAGTTTCTGATTCGAATAACAACTCAAGCAAGAAAATGCAATTTTGGTGAACTAGAGAAACGAATGTTAAAAGACAAAATTGTCAGTGGCATAAAAGATGACAGGTTACGTGAAAGATTGCTAGGTACTACAGACCTAACCTATGATAGAACAGTACAAATGTGTCAAGCAAGTGAGTTGGCACACAAACAAGTCAGTGACATGAGCAAAAACAACGAATCGCAGTTGTCAGTTGCCGTAGTGAAGAAAAAGACACAAACAAAGAAAAATAGTGACCATTTCGATTGCAAACGGTGTGGTACGAAACACGGAAAGCGATCTTGTCCAGCATATAAGAAGAAATGCAACACATGTGGAAAATTGGGACATTTTGAAGTTTGTTGCAGGTCCAAAAGAAGATTCATGTGGTACACAACTTGAAAGACGACGAAGCGAGCTCTCAATCGTCAAATAGTAGTGACACGATGTACATTAGCAGCATCACAGTACCATCAAAAGAAGAAGATTGTTTGGAATTAATAAAGGTGGGAAACAAAGCGTTTCACGCTAAGTTAGACAGCGGCGCTCAATGCAATGTTCTTCCGTTGCATATAATTGAAAAACTTGGTGTTATTGGTGAAATAAAACAATCCGAAGTGAAAAAGCTAGTAACATTCAGTGATCACAAGCTAAGTGTTATAGGTGAACTGAAACTGAAATGTAGGATCAAGCATAGAAACACTGAGCTAAAATTCTTGATTGTGAAGGAAAAAGTTCAACCAATAATAGGAAAGAAGACTTGTGAAGAAGAATAGCTGTTAGTTAGGGTGCAGAGCGTCAAGATTAATCCAAAATTAGACGAGAAGCAGATTTTCAACGGTTTGGGGTGTTTTAAAGGCTACGAATACGGGCATCGACCTTGTTGAAAATCCAAGCTTCGAGATCTGTCCAGCTAGAACGATTCCATTAGCCATAAAAGAAACAGTGAAACAGGAGCTCGACAAAATGGTAAAAATGGACGTCATCAAACCGGTCACAAAGTCAACAGCAGCAGTATCGCCTTTAGTGATCGTTAAGAAAGGGGACAAAATTCGCCTGTGTATCGAACCTACGAACGTGAACAAAAATATTAAAAGAAGACATTTTCCTTTAAACACAATTGAAGCCATCGCAGCAAGAATCGCCGGGAGTAAGTACTTCACACGTCTGGACTGCACTCGAGGTTTTTTGCAAATAAGAGTCACCGAGAGAACACAAGAATACTTAACTTTTGCAACACCATGGGGCCGTTATTCCTGTAAGCGACTTCCGTTTGGACTCTCCTCAGCTCCAGAAGTATTTCAGCAGATTATGTCAGAGGTTCTACAGGACATTCCAAACGTAGAATGTGCAATGGACGACATACTAATTCATGCTGGTACAGAGCAGAAACTTCGAGACATCACTGAAACAGTACTCCGAAGACTGCATGAAAATGGCTTGAAACTCAACAAAGAAAAGTGCTTATTCAATGTACAAAGGATTAATTTTTTGGGCCACGTCTTATCAGACAAAGGACTTGAAATAGATGAGACCAAAGTCGACGCGATAAAGAAGCTCAAAGTTCCGAAGAATTGCGAAGAACTACAGAGACTGTTGGGCATGGTTAATTACTTGGGAAAATTTGTTCCATGTCTATCACAATTGACAGCTCCACTACGCATCTTATTGAAAAATGATGTCGCATGGATTTGGGGCCCGGAACAAGAACAGGCGTTCAAAGGAATAAAAGAAGCACTGTCCAGCACTCCCGTCTTGAGGTACTATGACGTAAAAGAAGATGTCACATTATCGGTCGACGCGTCATCGAAAGCATTAGGAGCAGTCTTGATGCAAAAAGGTCAACCGGTAGCTTATGCTACTAAATCATTAAACAGCACTGAACAAGATTATCCACAGATTGTTAAGGAGGCATTGGCAATTCGCTACGGCTGTAAGAAATTTCATGACTATGTTTGGGGTAAGAAATTAACAGTCGAAACTGACCATAAACCTTTAGAGACAATTTGGAAGAAACCGCTTGTGAATGCACCACCGAGACTACGAAGAATATTGCTAGATCTCAAGGAGTACAGCCCTGACATAATATTCAAGAAAGGAAGCGAATTGAAAATTGCTGATACACTCAGCAGGGATTGTGAAGATTCCTATGAAGAGGATGAGGAGGAACTTCAGGTTCTAATGGTTTTATCGATGTCTGAAAGCGTCACTGAAGATTTCAGAAGATCGACACTCGAAGATCCAACCTGCCAGGCACTCATAAAGATGATGAACAAAGGATGGCCTGACGACGTTCTTCAAGTACCGCAGATATTGAGAACCTTCTTCACCTTTCGAGACGAATTATCACATTGTGACGGGCTTATTTTCAAAGGAGATCGCGTGTTCGTCCCCGAAAACGAAAGAATAAGAGTTCTGGAAGTAATTCACAAAGGGCATCCAGGCATACAAGCAACACTTAGAAGATCTAGACAATTCGTATTTTGGGAAGGTCTAACAAAGGATGTTATCAGATTGGTAGAATCCTGCAAAACCTGTCAACATACACAGCGCAAACCGGACAAGGAAACAATCATCATGAAGAAAATACCAAAATTACCATTCGAAATAGTATCGTCAGACGTGTTTTCCTACAAGAGCAACAGCTATCTTGTTCTTGCAGACAGCTACAGCGGATACTACGAAGTACAGAAGATGACCAGGACAACAGCATCAGAAATGATAAGTCAATTTAAAATTTGGTTCGCGACTCATGGAGTTCCACAAGAATTTCATTCTGACAACGCAGTATATTCATCGAGAGAATTTGCAAAATTCGCAAAGGAATGGAACTTCAAACTTGTTACATCGAGTCCTCATTTTGCAAGGTCAAATGGACTAGCTGAAAAGTATGTGGACATAGCAAAAAGACTAGTGAAGAGATGTGACATCAGTGGTGAAGATCTTCAACTGGCATTACTAATGTCAAGAAACACTCCTCGAGATCAAGAACTTGGCACTCCATCTTCAAGATTATTCGGAAGGAATACGAGAACACCAATTTCTCTTTCCAACAACCATCTTCAGCCTAAACTACAAACCGATGTATCACAGAAGCTTGAGAAAAAAAGAGCACAACAGAAGAAATATTCTGATCGCGGAGCCAAAGAATCACAAAGATATCGAAATGACGAGAAAATCTTGATCAGGGACACAGACAACAAATGGTATTCTGGCAAAATATTACATCCAGTTACTGATCGTTCTTACATGATTCAGAAAGATGATGGAACGATAATGCGACGAAACACCAGTTTCATCAAACCAACGAAGATCGAAGGCACAATCACCAAACAAACACCAATTACTACAAACTTCAAGGTGGAATCACATCAAAATAGAGATGGGAGAATACAGTCTACAATTCAAGATCCAACAGTAGATGTACCCGAAAGATCACAACTACCCTTCACCAATTCAGATGATCTCAACAGAGGAAAAACTCCAATTAAGTCAACCTTGATAGAGAACAATGCAACAAAACAATCCCCTTTAGATTCGTCCAAATATATATCAAGATATGGCAGAACTGTAAAACCAGTTGTTAGATTAAATTTGTGAATATTGATCTCTGTTAAAAAACTAATTGATCAAGAAAATGTATTAGTTAGTGTTTGTCTGAAATTTATAATTTAAATGTCAACAAAGTTCTTAAAAATGCAGTGTTGTATGTGATTCATAATTTCAATGTGCAAAATAATGAAAGGTAAATAATAATTTTTATTTTGAGAAGGGAGATGTAACGATAACCGTGTATCGATGTATCGAACAGCACATCGCTGTATCACAAGGCATGACCAGTCAGCATTGTATTGTGAGCGTTAATAAAACATACAGTTACATTGCAGTGCATTTGTGTCTTGTATAAAGCATCATTATCAAGTGTTCACCCAAAACCTGCATGCAAAACGTTACATCCCCTGAAAAGATAATATCAAATGTTCAGTTGATGTAGGGACTCAAACAGAACCTATTATTGATGAAACTGAGAAAAATGTGGTGAAAGCTCTTCGTGAACGTGTGAGACGCAGGGAGAAGAAAATTTTTACTATGAATGACATTATTATTTTATTGAAAAGGAAGAAATGTCTTACAGAGGAACTGAAGAAATTTCTGTCAGGAATGAATGACTTTTCTTTAAAATTAGTTTTGAATTTAGTGAAGAACAAGTTAGGAAATAGTAATGGTAACAGATATTCTGAAGATTTAAATAAGTTTGCCTTAAGTGTATATTTTTACTCGCCAAAAGCGATGCCTATTTAAGGACATCAATACCTTTACCTCACAAATCTGTGATAAGCAAATGGGTGTCAAGTGTAAATTGTGAGCCTGGTTTTTAAATGATGTAATTAAATACATTGCTGACAATCCATCCATTAAGAGTGAATTTGAAGATAGTGTTTTAGTGATTGATGGAATGTCGATAAGAAAACAGATGTTGTGGGATCAGGGTGTGAAGAAGTATGTTGGCTTCGTAGACTTTGGCACTTTAAGACAACAAGAAAATGTTGAAGCTTCAGAAGCAATTGTGTTCATGATTGTGTCTCTGAAAAGCAGATTTAAATGCCCAGTAGCATATTTCTCACAAAAGGAATTAAAGGTAGCGTACAGGCTGAATTGCTAAATTTGGCATTGTCAAAACTTTATAGTGTTGGAGTCAGAATTTGGGGAATCACACTTGACGGGGCAAAATCCAACATTAGTGCTCTGCGTATTTTAGGCTGTAACATAAATGTCTCAACTGGAACATTTTGTGGGAAGATAGAGCATCCTGATAAGCAATATGATTTGCATTGCATTTTGGATGTTTGCCACATGATTAAGTTAGCCGGAACACTTTAGCAGAGCTTCAAGTATTTGAATCTTCTACTGGCCTTGTGGAATGGAAATATATAAAATTACTGAACAATTTGCAACAACAGGAAGGTTTTACTTTTGCCAACAAACTTTCAGGACAGCACATCACTTACGAGAGGAAAGCTATGAATGTAAGTTTGGCTAATCAGACCTTAAGTTCTGGTGTAGCTGATGCCATTGATTTTCTGAGAGCAAGTGGTCATCCTGCGTTCCAAAACAGTAAGGCAGCAATAGAATTTCTCCAATATTTTGATAGAATTTTGATTTACTGAATTCAAGAAATCCTTTTGCCAAAGTCTATAAAAGTCCCTTATTTTTGAGTAATAAATCTCACTGGATTGGAATTTGTGAAGAAACTGAATCATACATTCGAGGATTAAGGTTTAAGGGTGCTCCACTTTTCTCTCATCCTCGTGGAACATTTGCTTTTGGCCTCATTATCAGCATGAACTCAATAAAGGAAATAGCACTGGGCCTCTTGACAAGAGAGAATTCACCACTAAAATATTTCTTAACTTACAAAACCTCTCAAGACCATATAGAGTTGTTTTTCTCATGTATTTGCTCTAGAGGAGGCTGGAATAACAATCCAAATGCTTCTCAATTAAAATATGCAATGAGGAAATTATTAGGAAACTCTGTGAGTTCTGTAAATGGAAACTGCACAAATTTTGATGTTACTCTGACTCCAATTTATGAATTCAGGTCCACCAAACGTGCACTCACTTCTACTGATGAAGACAAACTAACCAATCAGGAAATAGAGAGGTTGTGCTCTCTTTTGTATAATGCTTCTTCACTGTCAGAGTACCAGAAAAATATTCTTTATTGTATAGCTGGTTATGTAGCATTTGGTTTAGAGAAGAAAATGAAGTGTGATGATTGTAAGTCAATATTAAAACCTCCATCTTCTGAGCAAAATGAATTTCTGTATTCTCGGCCTAATATTGCTAATGAATCAGCATTTACCAAGTTTGTGAATAGGGGGAAAATTGTTCAAACATCAGACCTTGTTTTCAAAGTTGTAGAACAATGTGAAAAAATGTTTAAATTGCTTGTGGTGAATGGTGACATGAAACAAAATAATATTTTAGAAAAAATTATCATTTCTATTTCAAGGGTGTTTTCAAAATTACCTTTACCACAACTGCCCCATGATTTTCATAATGAATTTGGTCTCTCAGAGGACCTTCATGAAACGCAAATAGTGAAAAAGATTGCAAGCAAGTATGTGACATTCCGCCTCAAAACATATGGCAAAAGATTCACTGAAGAAAAAATTCATGAGGGCGAAACAAGTGTTAGACTGCATCTAAATAAAATTATTCTATTTCAAAATGTCTAAAATGGTATTTAATGTGACTAATATTTTATTGTTCATCAGTGTTTCATTTCACATTATCAACCTGTCATCCCATCTGTATTATTTGTATTTGTATCCCTATATTAAATTGACACATTTATTTTGTCTATGAATTTCTTTCATTTCTTTACCAGATTTCACGTCATATTCCTAAGCAGGTAAATTCTATATTCTATGTCAGAAAACATAATTGAGATTGACAGTGACATTAAGGTAATGCTTTAGGAACCCTCGTATTGCATGCACCTATTTAAATTCGATTAGAAATGCCTCGGACTTCTTTCCTGCATGAAAGTACTAATTGCTAGATGTAATTTAACTTCCTTGGTCACAACTTATACATAACAAGTTTTAACGCCAGAAGGTGTTAATGCTCCTCTAATATGATCTCTGATCTCTGTAGTATTCGTATCGCCGGGCTAGTTTCTTGCCCAACCGCAATATGACGGCCGAAGCTGGGCCGAGGCACGGCCTATTCGGTGGAGTCCGTCATCCAGGTAGTATTCCATATTAAATCAACACAGTTTTTACCTCACCATTTTAGATTCAGATGAAATCTTACACATAGATAGTATGAATGAAGAATAAGAAAACTACAAATTTTGAGTAAAATATCTCCATCCATTTGTAAAATACAGCCATGTAAAATTTACAAAATTGGGTTCCCGAACATTTTTAAATTGATGTAGAACTTCTCCCAATTAAGATAGGGAGCTGGAACAGGTGTCATTTTACAGCTTTCTTTATGGCCTTTTATATGATATACAACTCAATGGAGGTTGCGATCAAAACCTTTTTCAAATTTGAATTTAAAATTTGATTTTGAGTTTTTCAAAATGCTTATCTTCAAAAAAATTGAAAAAAATTCTAAAATAAAATTTTAAATTCAAATTTGAAAAACGTTTTGATCGCAACCCCATTGAGTTGTATATTATATAAAAGGCCATAAAGAAAACTGTAAAATGACACCTGTTCCAGCTCCCTATATTAATTTGGAGAGGTTCTACATCAATTTAAAAATTTTAGGGAACCTAATTTTGTAAAATTTTACATGGGTATATTTCAGAAACAAGTGGAAATATCTTACTCAAAATTTGTGGTTTTCTTGTTCTTCTTTCATACTATCTATGTGTCAAATTTCATCTGAATCTAAAATGGTGAGGTAAAAAACTGTGTTGATTTAATATGGAATGACCCATACAGATCACTGCAGCCGATGGAGCGATGCCTCGCGAAGCGCCAGCGGCGCTCGGGACTCATCGGGTCGCTGGCCGCCGAGGTAGAAGGGGGATGTTTGCCGCCAGCTGCTCCGCCGCCGCTCCCATTCACTCCCAGCATAACACTTTCCGCCGCGATTTCGCCGTCCACCACTGTTATAGCGGACTCGCCACGCGTCACCCGCCAACGTTCCTCAGTTCTCTGTCCGTAATAAACCTTTTCTCCTACACCTCGCAGTCGGATGCTCAATGCTGCACAGTTTGGGTTCACACTATATTCTCCTTGCGTCCATTCCCATGCTTTCCCGTCTTCACACGGATTCCACCCCGTCTAACACAGTTCACTGATGAAATTTCTATCACTCCGATGACAGTTCCTTATTCCTGCATGATCACTAATACACAGTTACCAAACATTACCAGTCAGAGGCACGGAACTCCACGTGCCTCCGCCGCTACACATTTACCCACGTGTTTGTTTTCATTCACCGATATTATCTTTCCTTTACTTCACTAATACAACCATTTCCACTCACTGCATACCTTCTTCCTCCACATTGTCCTCCTTACGCTTCCCACTCTCGATGAGCCTGGATTTCAACACTATTCATACTTTCGTTCCCGCGCCATTTGTAAACGTCCTTTCCATTTCCCAGCCATCTCTTCACTGCCGACTTTTCTCGTTGGTCACCACGGTGTAAGATATATAGGTGTGTCAACTAGCCGCCTTTGGACAAAATTTTTGAAGCTAGTTTGAGGCTAGTTCCTCGCTTATCCGTACGGTGCGCACGATCGAGTTGGGCATTCATGATGGCGTCTCGCGATTTGTGGCTTCCACCAGAGGTTACAAGCTATTAAATGGATCACCATCTTGTCCCAAAAATGCCCAAGTCGTTCCCAGCGCTTACATAGCGAGACTGGAAAACTATCCTCACATTAGATTCAGTTTTAGACCGGGAGTGAACCCACCTATATATCTTACACCGTGTTGATCACTCGCGCTTCGGTTCCCTTCTGATTCGGTTCCAGCGCCCGATTCAGTCGGCGCGCCCTCCGCTACCGCGCAATTCAAATGCTTGCGTTCTTAGAAACGTATTATTATCATTGTTGTAATGATATTAATAATTATTTCATCATACATTTGTGTGCTTAAAATTACTGACTTTAAATAAGTTCACTATAATCGATATTATACAAGTTTACAAAAATACTACATTATTGATATAAAATAGGTTAATAATGCACAAATTCAAACCGATATGAAGGTTCAATAAGTCTGTTATAGTTCTCGATTAACAAATGTTCTAAAAATGGTTAATTAAAATGTGTATTCTCCAATATATAAATATTTCTGTTATTTGGGAATAAGGGGATGTACACTGGCCAATG
>JAHLJT010002506.1:0-30694 GCA_031308135.1 Acheta domesticus
CGATCTGATTCTTTCCATAGAAACAAACTTCATAACAAAGTTTCACCGGCTTTCAATTCCAATGGTTCAATGTACATCTTTTCTGTAGCCAAATTGTTGCTTTCGTTAAGTCAAATGCATGCGGTAGGAATAAATAACTATTTTGAGATGTTGAAATAAAAGCAAAGGAACAAGTTATACTTCTTCAGATGAATGTGCAAAGCTACACCCTTGCATGGAGAAGATTTATAGCAAATTAATAGCAGACAAGAATGAAAAGTCTTCGCTGGAGCATTTAAATCATTGAGGCTCCTCCAGACCATCCTTTAGCTCAAAGGCTAATAACTTGGTCCGTGGCCACTGTTTATTGCTTTTAGTATCAGTGTGCCAACCGTGCTGTACAGGTTTTCTTTCATCTTAGAACGGGAGCTCGAAACAGTCCGGTAGGACGTTCCGCTGACGGAACACAAGCGCCGTTTGGACGATAACCTTTTCGTGTGGAACCGGTTAGCAGAGCAGGATTAGCACTACTTCCCCACTCTGGAATCCACGAGTCCCCCTGAGGATAGCTGAATGTGGTAGGATTCTGGAGATAAAGCGAATCGTGCCAAGTTCGGAACGACGTCACTCTGCCCAGCGCCGACTCGCGGGGCGGGTGAGGTGGCATCGGCGTAGGCGGACGGCCGATATTCCGCAACGCCCTGCGCCTGCGAGCAGCAGCTGGTCGTAAGGGGCTGCTCGCTGTCGACGGCCGCTTCCGCGAACCGGTTGGCAGCGCTAGTGCGATGCTTGAGCGGCGGACGAGCAGAGCGCACGGCCGGAATTAGCAGTTAGAATTAAATTACAAGTTTATTTATTTATTCCATAGGTTTACAATGTATTAGTATACATCTCCTATAACCATTATACATATTTTATTGTTTTATATTGTTACATTATTTTTATTATTTTTTTCCACTTTATCTTATTTTTACAATCTTCTATGTTTAATTTTTTGTTCTTCATATTTTTCAATATTCCGTGTATCCATGTCGTTTTTGGTCTACCTCTTTTTCTTCAACCAATAGGCATCCAATTTAATAATTTTAGTGGAAGCCGTATTTCTTCCATCCTTTGGACATGGCCATACCATTGAAGCTGTTTCATTTGTATAAAATCTAATATTGTGTAATGGATATTCATGGATTCTCTTATTGTAGCATTCTTGATTTTATCTAATTTAGACATTCTTGCCGATCTTCTCCAAAGTCCATCTCAGTTGCCAGTAATTTTGAATTTGTTTTAGTTTTTAAATGCCAAGTTACCGCCCCATATGTTAAACACTTTTTATTATACTATTATAATATGCTTTTTCGTAACTGTAGTAATATTTATGTCCCATAAATTCCATTCAGCATATTAATTGTAGTTCGTCCTTTCATTATTCTTTTTCGTGATTTCACGATTTTGGTTTAGAATTAGAAGTTGTACAAAATAAATATCTAAGAAAAGCATTGAAAGCACCTGGTTAGTAAAAAAACGATCAAATATTACACCAACTCAGTATTCGCCTCTAAAATCCTAGATCCTTCGTCTCTCAGACAAATTCTATACTTCCCTCACTTCTTCTCTTGCTTATACATCTTTCCAATTGGGAAAAACAGCGAATTCTTTTCCCAGAATTAATCACGTTACTCAAAAGATCTATTACATCCTCCATAGTATTTATTATTTATTGTGTAAATTTCATATTTATGTATTATTATTTATATACTATGTTTATTTTTATCAATTGTCTTATCAATATCAAAAATACTTCTGTCAGTACTATGTTAGAAGGTTACTATTTTACGGGCGGAATGGTGACGGTGACTCCTCCATTAGAGGATATGACGCTATTTAAGATACACAACTGTTTTTTTTGTTTATCTGACGTCATATTGGTAATGAGACAAATTCGTCTTTTCATTTAGACACCCAAAAAATTATAAAATGTTTCGAATTCTCGTTTGATTCAACAAGGAGCTAGGAAGCCGTAAGGTTTTGCATGCAGCACGGGCGTTTACTGATGTTTTTGCCCCTCGGGCCAGAGGCCCTCGGGTTTGGGGGTCGCCCTCGAGGCGGAGGGCGTCTACTTGGAAGCCTAGCATTGTGTTATTCGAAATGTACTATTTACTTTCCAATTTTTAATTGTATAAAAACTGGGACTACTCTTGTATTAGTAATATTATTGTTTATTATTATAATCTTGTTTTACTATTGTATTCAATTATAATATTGTCTAATATGATTTTCTAGTATTATCATTATTTATGCCTTCAGTGATGTAGCAGTTAGCTTAATTGGAGTGTTATAACTAGGGAACGGACTTCTACGATTTTGCATATTTTTATCCTTGCTTCAGGGCATAGCTAAATGAAAATTGTTGATACCTGGTGAGAATTGGATGCAATGTAGATTAATTTGTTAGTGCATATTTGGCCGATATTCCCTGTTGGTGTACATTTGTATAATTTTAGGCGCTTAATTTGTATATTTTGTAAAAAATAGACGCTTATTTGTGAAACGTTTCATCTTTTCATAAATATATTTATTTGTGGGCGTTCGTTGGCTAGAAATAGCTTGTCATAGTTTTTTCTTTTCTAGAGGCGATAAAATATTTGTGCAAATGTAGGATATTTCTTGATATCATATTTTTTAATCCAGGATGAACAAATGAAAGAAAACGCACAATGCACCTCATCAAAGGGTACATGTACTTCAGTTATTTCTCCGGAAAGTAATGGAGATTTTATACTGTTGGCAGAAAGATATGTCTTTTCATTCCAAGTATGCTCCTTCTAAATTTTGTCAAGAAAGGGTTTATACAGGAAAATTAAAATATTGTTAATTTTAAGTGCATATTAAAAGTGTGTATTTAAGAATTTTTAGGTCATAAATGCATATTTGTTAAAAGCATATTTCAAGATTTTTTCGGGCATAAAAATCCTTTCCCTAGTTATAACCTAGTTTGCGGTTTAAATCGATCCATGGATGTTTTAAGGGCGAAAACTCCTTTGTATGTCTTTCTCCTGATGGCTGTAAATCCGATATTGCATGTTTTAGATTAACTGCATGTAAATTATTCTCATATCTAAAAAAGGCCTCTGAGCTTAAGTCAAATGGTCTGTTTCGACGCCTGAGTTTCGCTGCTAGAGGGCGGAAGGGGTGTGGCGAAAGTTTCGTGGACAGGCGGAACAACAGACCTGATGACCTGAGCCTCGCCAGGTTCGTTCATTCCATCATAAAACTGAATGATGCCGGTCACGCTGCGGTGATGGCGGTGGTGGCGGCGACGGCAGTGATGATGGTGATGGTGACGGTGGTGATGGTGGTGGTGGTCGCGATGGAGGACGGGATGACGGTGTGGTCACCGGAGGCGTGGGAGGTTGCGGACACCGCAACAGAGGCAAAAAGTGGGTAGCGGCGGTATGCACAGGAGCCGGGTGCCGCAGCCGTGTAATGCCCATACATTTGAATCAGAGCGTGATTGGCGCTGGCGGCGCGGGAACCGGTTGGGCGCCCGGCGGCGGCAGCGGCGGCGGAGGCGGCGGCGGCGGAGGCGGCGGCGGCGGAGGCGGCGGCGGAGGCGGCGGCGGCGGCGGCGGAGGCGGAGGCGGAGGCGGCGGCGGAGGCGGGCGGCGGCGGCGGAGGCGGAGGCGGAGGCGGCGGTGGCGGCGGCGGCGGCGGAGGCGGAGGCGGCGGCGGAGGCGGAGGCGGCGGCGGCGGCGGCGGCGGCGGCGGTGGCGGTGGCGGAGGCGGAGACGGAGGCGGACGGCCGGAGGCGGCGGCGGAGACGGAGGCGGCGGCGGAGGCGGAGGCGGAGGCGGCGGCGGAGGCGGTGGCGGCGGCGGAGGCGGAGGCGGCGGTGGCGGCGGAGGCGGCGGCGGCGGAGGCGACGGTGAAGGTGGAGGCGGCGGCGGCGGCGGGGGCGGCGGGGGCGGCGGCGGCGGAGGCAGCGACGGAGGCGGCGATGAAGGCGGCGACGGAAGCGGAGGCGGCGGAGGCGCAGGCGGAGGCGGAGAGACGGAGACAGAGGCGGAGGCGGCGGAGGCGGCGGAGGCGGCGGAGGCGGCGGAGGCGGCGGAGGCGGCGCACTGTGTTCTATTTTCCCATTCTAGGGCGACAAAAAATCAAATTTTAATTTCACGTACGGACTTCCATTCATTGCTCACCGCATTGCAAAAGCTTCAAATTATACAGAATCGATGGCTGTATCATTTCTGACCGGACTGTACTAGATAAGACACTGCGCTAAATATAGACTTCCGCTGACGGTGTCCGAGCCCGGCCGCAGTGGCGTTTAAAAGTTCGATTCGTGCGTTAGATTCCTGCGTTCTTTAGCGTCTTATATGCATATTGTGCTATGGATTCTCAAGATCATTGTATGTACTTTCAAATGGAATATGGGACTTTGGCGATGTGTTGTACAGGCTTCCTTCTATAAGGCTTTAAAAATGAGACTAGAAAAGGAATAAAAAAAATTCTTAATTCACTTTTTATCGAGACATAAGTTAATGAATTCACATGAAGACACTGAGATATTTCGTTGTGTAGACCTGCAGACATCTGGTAACAAGTATTCGTTTTTATCTTGTGCGCATTCTTGCTCGTTTAAGAAATATTTATCATTTTCAGTGCCTGAGCGTTCTGTCTGCCGGCGCGAGCTATTCGAGCAGTGGCAGCGGGGCGACAGAAAGAGCGAGTGTATCGAACTTTACAATTACACTGTGCAGATATTGAACATCTAAGAGTGTTCAAAGGGTTCCGAGCGTAATATTAAGAATGTTTTACATTCATTAGTAGCAAGAATGAAGACAAAAATGCGGGAAATGTGGAAGACATCTAGGAAGATTTGTGTTACAAAACAAGGCGTGGCTCGCTGGAAGCATTTGTTTTCTAGAAAGCATATTCACTGAATGTCTTATTACATCACAGAAACAAGAAGTGAAAAAACAAAGAAAAGAGGCCGACCAGTGAAACTTTTCCACGATTGTACTGAGAGAAGCAAGAGAAGGAAAGTTGGCGATTTATTAAAAAATAGATCACCGAAAGAATTATCTTTTGCTACTCAAGTTCTCTTATACAGTCAGGAAGCGAGATGCTGCGGACATTGTTAGAGAATTGAGTGAGGCTTCTCCTCAACGAGCAAACTAATTCAAAAAGATCTCGTGCTGTTGCTGAGAAGAATGAAAGTATACAGTACACCCAAAGAAGAAGCTCTAGCATATTTTATAGTTAGCAAATCACGTCACATCAATACAAATTTTCATACAGGAATCAAAAACAGAGACATTTTAACAATGTTTCCACCATATTTCGCAGTTCTCGAAGCCAAGCAGGATTGCTATCCCGCAAGTGAGCATGTCCGTGTAGGTGACATTTGCAGAAGTACGATTACAAGTACTTCTAAAGACAAGAACTGAGCCCCTTTTCGAGGCACAAAAGGAAGTGGCCGAGCAGGTGATGGATATGAGAGCATTCGAGTCGTATACACTACTTAGCAAATGGGGTTGTGATGGCAGTTCGGGTCACAGTAACTTACAAACAGAAGTTTTCAGATTCTGCATCTGATGATGGAAATCAATTGATCGTTTCAGTTGTCCCTCTGAGACTGGGAAATCAACAAAAGTGAATGCCGATTATTGTGGCAAAACCCCAGAACATCATCAACACGGTTTTGTTGCTCTCTTAAAAAGCGATATGTGAAAGAGCCTGCACAGGTTGTAAAAGAAGAGTATTGTAATGTGAAGAAGCAATCAAAAAGCTGGAACCTATAATTATCCATGTAGCAGGGAAAGAAATTTCAGTAACCTTCAGTTTGCAAATGACGATGGTTGATGGAAAAATATGTAACATTTTAACTGGAAATAAATCTACTCAGTGAGTATCAGAGGCGAGGGATGAGGACCCTTCGTGAACAGTCTGTTGCCTTTGATTTTAGATAAGTGAATTTTTGCCATTTTTACCAGGAACGATATCGTAATAATTCATAGAAATTTATAATTTTACTTCTGTTATGTTCAGATAGCAAATCGTGACAAATAGAGAGGAGTAAATTAGCTACATTATTTAGAACTGAAGAAATTGAGAGGTATTTAATTGATATATTCATTAATTAAAAGCCATGTATAACAATACCCATTGAAATATTAAAGATTAATTATGAAACACTGAAAGTATAATAAGTGTTCTTAGTGTATGCTGTATGTTAAGTTTCATCGAGATTGGACGAGTAGTTTTCGAGAAATTGATTTTTGTCGTTCTAGATGCGTAAAAAAGAACACTGTGCGGCGGAGGCGGCGGAGGCGGCGGAGGCGGCGGAGGCGGCGGAGGCGGCGGAGGCGGCGGAGGCGGCGGAGGCGGCGGAGGCGGCGGAGGCGGCGGAGGCGGCGGAGGCGGCGGAGGCGGCGGAGGCGGCGGAGGCGGCGGAGGCGGCGGAGGCGGCGGAGGCGGCGGAGGCGGCGGAGGCGGCGGAGGCGGCGGAGGCGGCGGAGGCGGCGGAGGCGGCGGAGGCGGCGGAGGCGGCGGAGGCGGCGGAGGCGGCGGAGGCGGCGGAGGCGGCGGGAGGCGGCGGAGGCGGCGGAGGCGGCGGAGGCGGCGGAGGCGGCGGAGGCGGCGGAGGCGGCGGAGGCGGCGGAGGCGGCGGAGGCGGCGGAGGCGGCGGAGGCGGCGGAGGCGGCGGAGGCGGCGGGAGGCGGCGGAGGCGGCGGAGGCGGCGGAGGCGGCGGAGGCGGCGGAGGCGGCGGAGGCGGCGGAGGCGGCGGAGGCGGCGGAGGCGGCGGAGGCGGCGGAGGCGGGCGGAGGCGGCGGAGGCGGCGGAGGCGGCGGAGGCGGCGGAGGCGGCGGAGGCGGCGGAGGCGGCGGAGGCGGCGGAGGCGGCGGAGGCGGCGGAGGCGGCGGAGGCGGCGGAGGCGGCGGAGGCGGCGGAGGCGGCGAGGAGGCGGAGGAGGCGGAGGAGGCGGGCGGCGGCGGCGGCGGCGGCGGAGGCGGCACCGCCGTGCCAGCGCTGTGGCCGCCGGCATCCGCGTCTTGGATCTCCTCGGAGTCTCACCCAATGTGGCGGAAGCGAAAAAAATACAAGAAGACGAACCCTGAAGGTGACGACGGCATCGACCACATCGACCACATCGTTAAATATAGGGTTCGACAAAATTATTTTTGAATAATGAAAAACACATCATATTCTATTTCTTCTTTAAACCCACGACTTTTGCAAGGCAATTCATCAAAGGATGAAAGATAGACATCCATGAATAGTTAACTTCCGAAATATGAACCGATAATGGTTTGATCTTCAATGCAGAAGTGTTTTCTTACTATGAAGAATATAGCGTGATAAATTGTTCAGGATATGGTGAGAATTTAAGTGTAATACTTGGAAGGAGATCTCAGTCATAGAGGCCAAATGCTGACGCGTTCCTCGGCCTCAGATTTAATAAATCCTCGGAACTTCGACAATTCGTCCACGATCTTCAAAGTACTAACAAATGTACAGAAAAATGCATACAAATGAAGGCACGCCACGATCCTACATTACCACTATCCACAACTGCATTGGTTCAGGGGTTTCCAAACTGTGCGTCGCGGCTCCCAGGGGCGTCGTGGTGATTTATTAAAAATGATCTTTAGATTTGATTTCCTTTAATCCTTGTGTCATTTATGCCTACAAAGAAATTTTGTACTATCATGCTCGATGTTATTTGCAATAATGATTAATTTTTCTAATTTATTGTGGTTTAATTGAAACCTAGCATGTTCTTCACCAATAAGCTTCTACGGCTCTTTTAGCATCGACGTAGTACATTCGTATCGCGCTTCGTAACCGGGATGTTTAATCTTTCCACCCACGCAGATCAAGGGTTCCCGTGCTCACGCGAGGAGCGCGGCGACGACACAAAAAAGGGTTATGTGTTATTTTAATACCTAATTAGAATGGAGAAATAAAGTAGCCTATCATATTACTGTGATGGACCTTTAGTGAGCTTATATTAACCTTGTAAATTTGAAACTTATAATTGCCCAGGGGAGCCGTTTAGGTCACGTTTCGTTTAGGTCACGGGAGCCATGGACGAAAAAAGTTTGGAAATCCCTGCACAAGACAAACATTTGAAAGCAATATGAGGCATAGGAATGCAAGTGGGAAGCAGGAGCGGGGCGGCGGGGCGGCGGGGGCGGCGGGGCGGCGGGGGCGGCGGGGGCGGGCGGGGGCGGCGGGGGCGGCGGGGGGCGGCGGGGGCGGCGGGGGCGGCCGGGGGCGGCCGGGGGCGGCGGGGGCGGCGGGGGCGGCGGGGCGGCGGGGCGGCGGGGGCGGCGGGGGCGGCGGGGGCGGCGGGGGCGGGCGGGGGCGGCGGGGGCGGCGGGGGGGCGGCGGGGGCGGCGGGGGCGGGCGGGGGCGGGCGGGGGCGGCGGGGGCGGCGGGGGCGGCGGGGGGCGGCGGGGGCGGGGCGGGGCGCGGGGGCGGCGGGGGCGGGCGGGGGCGGCGGGGGCGGCGGGGGCGGCGGGGGCGGGCGGGGGCGGCGGGGGCGGGGCGGGGGCGGGCGGGGGCGGCGGGGGCGGCGGGGGCGGGCGGGGGCGGCGGGGGCGGGGCGGGGGCGGCGGGGGCGGCGGGGGCGGCGGGGGCGGCGGGGGCGGCGGGGCGGCGGGGCGGCGGGGGCGGCGGGGGCGGGGGCGGGGCGGCGGGGGCGGCGGGGGCGGCGGGGGCGGCGGGGGCGGCGGGGGCGGCGGGGCGGCGGGGGCGGCGGGGGCGGCGGGGGGCGGCGGGGGCGGGCGGGGGCGGCGGGGGCGGCGGGGGCGGGCGGGTGGGGCGGGGCGGCGGGGGCGGCGGGGGGCGGCGGGGGCGGCGGGGGCGGCGGGGGCGGCGGGGGCGGGGGCGGGGGCGGCGGGGGCGGCGGGGGCGGCGGGGGCGGCGGGGGCGGCGGGGGCGGCGGGGGCGGCGGGGGGCGGGCGGGGGCGGCGGGGGCGGCGGGGGCGGCGGGGGCGGCGGGGGCGGCGGGGCGGCGGGGGCGGCGGGGGCGGCGGGGGCGGCGGGGGCGGCGGGCGGGGGGCGGCGGGGGCGGCGGGGGCGGCGGGGCGGGGGGCGGGGGCGGGGGGGGGCGGGGCGGCGGGGCGGGCGGGGGCGGGGCGGCGGGGGCGGCGGGGGCGGGCGGGGGGCGGGCGGGGGCGGCGGGGGCGGCGGGGGCGGCGGGGGCGGCGGGGGCGGCGGGGGCGGCGGGGGCGGCGGGGGCGGCGGGGGCGGCGGGGGGCGGCGGGGGGCGGCGGGGGCGGCGGGGGCGGCGGGCCGGCGGGGGCGATGGGCGCTTGGGCACCGAGAGCGAGGCTCAGTCGAGACTCTCGGCGCGCGGTTGCAGCGGCCGCCGCCGCGGGCCGCGTCGGTCGCCGATCGGGAGCCGCCATTTGCGCTGGATCGGAGCGTTTACGGTCGCTCGCGGGCGTTTTTCTGCTGCCGTCGCATCTGCATGGCGCATCGCGAGGCGGCTGGCGGCGCGCTTCCGGGGCGCCGTTACGTGGGCGCCTATCGCCCATCGCTCATCGCGCACGAGCGAGCGCCCGCGCAGGTGGCGCGCCTCGGGCGACGCGCGGGAGCGGCGGAGGGCGGCGGTTAAAGCGCGAGGAAGGACGGAAGAAAAGGAATTTAGTTGGAGGAGAAGGACGCGCAGAATTGGCAGGAGGGGAAGGAGGTGAGGAAGGAGGAGGAAACGAACGTTAAAATATGTCCTCAAATTTTAGTTAATATTCTACATGTTGCTCTCAGGCAACATTGGGGATTTAAACCCCCAATGTTGCCTCAGAGCAAAAAGTAGAATTTTTACTAAAATTTGAGGACATATTTTTAAAAAATGGCGTATTTGCTTTAAATTATTCAATTATCACTGAATACTAAGTTTTTAAAAAATCTTCGTCATTTAACAATAATTTGGGATTGAAAGGGTTAAGAGAGGAGGAAGATGTCAGGACGGAGGAAGAACGGAAAGGGCGGGAGAAAAGATGAGGAAAGAGGATGGAAAGGGGGAGAATAAGAGGTAGAAGGATGAAAAAGATGATTCGAGGAAGGAGTAAGAGAGGAAGAAGGAGCAAGAGGAGAAAGGTAAGGAGGAACCGAGGAAAGTGAGGAAGAAGAAGGAGGAGAAGGATGAAGAAGATGGCACGTTGATGAAGCCTGAAAGAAAAGGAATGAGTGAGAATAAGAGAAAGACTTCGGACGAGTTGGAGGAAGATTGGGAAGGACGAAGTTTAAAAGATGAGACAGAATAATATTTGAGGAAAGAAGAAGAAGAGGTGAGGGACAATGAGGTGACGAAGGAGAGAAACCGAGAGATAGGTTGAGAATGAGGAGACGGCGGGCAAGCCGTTGCCGGCCGAGCAGCAGCACCTGTTCTGCCGTTTCGGATGAAATGGGCGAGAGAGAAAAAAGCATAAGCTGCTGCAGGGTGCCAAAAGAAATAAAACGACCGAGTTATGGCCCGTTGCAGATATTATCTGCCTCTCCAAACACATGCGTATGTTAAATGCGTGGAATATAGTACCATTGTGAAACATAACAAATCTTTAATAATCCACAAAAAGGTCTTAAAAATAACTGCGTTTTGGGACTAGAATTTCGGCTATCAGAATTCCTGATTTTGTTGATGTAGTTAGGACTCACACCAGAAATAAATTCCACCAAAGATTCTACAAGTGTACACGAGAGTTTATCTGGATAGTGAATCAATCTCCTTACGACTGTTTTTAGAAATAATCCTCACAACGTTCCCTTTTTCAGAACCAAATTGCAACTGCAGGTTTTTGACAACAATTATACGTCTATGTTGCCTCCATTACTTCTAAAAATAAATTTGGAATGCAAATCACTAATTTAGCTCCATACATTGTGCGATAAAATCGATATATTATAAATCCTACTGTTAATTAGAAATTTGCCTTATCCACAGAATTAACAATAAGGCACAAGCTGTGATAAAATATTAGACAATACTCTATATTAAGAAATATACACAAAGTAGTAGTGGAATACACAGAACTATAGTAGAAACATTACTCAGAAGCAGTAGACTGAAAGTAGTAATCACTTCAGGTGTATGAAAAATTGAGCGGTTGAGCGGGTTTTGCGAAACTATTCTTGCGCTACCAGCTATTTTAATGCGTTAGTGATTTTTTGAGTTTCCTCTCTTCGAAACCGTGACAGACTTAGCGATCAACAAGTCCACGCGGAAAAGGGATCTTGTGTGGGGAAATCACCACGCGGGAGTTGTAAACAAAGGTGAGGTGGCAGTCTGTGAGAATAAAAGAAATGGTTACATGCACGACACTGCGTCACGTTGCTCAGAGCCGTCACTGTTCGTGAAAATAATTTATGTATGAATTTGGCAATTTCCGACCTTACCGGGCAGCTAATGATGTTCCCCATATCTGGACCTAGTTTAATTCTCACACTTGAGGCGTAAGAGAGTAACGTAGCGAAAATGATATGTTCCTTTCCCGTAACAAGCAATTCCGCCTGTTGAGGCTCCAAATATAGCTGGAGTGATTTTGAAAGAGCTTCTGAAATTGCAGGGCAGCAAGACTGCTGTGTGCTTTTAATCCTTTTACACAAGAGAAAGTTCTACAACGAAAAGTATTTACGACTATTAGTAAACTTGTACGAGAGAATCATTGAATATTGAATAAATTGTCAGCTTTACATGGTCGGGCGAGGGAAAAAGGGGTTCTCTCGTTTCTTCGGGCAAACGCGGGACTAGCAGTTTTGGTGCTAACCATTGTTTCACGGAGAATGCTATCCGAGCATTGAGACGGTACCAACTGTACGTCATCACACAATCTCCAAGGCACACGAATACACAACGCGCTTGTACTTGGTTCTATACTGACGAGTCGACGGCTGGGAAACCACTGCTGTAGCTGTGAATTTTCAAACAACGATTCCGTCGCGTCTTAACCAGAAACAAACTCTTTCTAGGAATTCGGTAGTCGGTCGGTTCGGAGAAAGAGAGCAGATTTCTGTGACGTCCCAGAACATTGAGTTGGCAGCCACTGATCTATTAACTTCAGTCATGGAAGCTTTTGCTTTTACTTAATCAAGAATTATCCAGCAAGATTACAATATCAGCTGGCAAGTTGGTTCGGATAACAAATCCCTGAAATTTAGTAATTAAATGAATTCTCTCCAACAATAAATACAATAAACAATAAAACGTGACACACAAACGTTTCAATTCACGCTTTTTAAGATTCCTGATGCAAGAATGAACAAGGAAAACGGAGCATATAAACATTCACCTCATTTTTGAAGATATACTAATGGTGATGCATAATTCGAACAATAAACATTGTAATAAACTTCTAAGAACACATTATGTAAGATTTTTTCATTACAACTACCGTTCTTGCACTATCTGTGTGATATTATTTCCGTGCAGATGCTAATAAGCTGAATCGTCTTCCATTTTTCCTCAATAATCTGTCGGGATATTTAAAAAAACGATGAGAAACAAAACCCATTCTTATGTTGGAAAAAAAACGAGCTTGATTTTCCTGTTATAGGCAACTAGTAGTCTGACTTTAATATTGTACTTCTAATGAGGAACTAGTTGCGTTGTAATATTAATGAACAGAATCCTTAAATAGTCTTCCCTATTTCTGAGTATTTTCATTGTAATAATATGAAGTGATATACTAATATATTGTATTTATTATAAAAACTATCCCTATATTTTTATGTTAACATAATCGCGTTGTAAATAGAATTTTGTTGACGGATGTGGTGTGAAGGAAATTTTAACCTTCTATGTAGAGAGTAATATTAAATTATTTAGTGAAAGACTGCCTTATTATTGGACTTACATAAGAATTATCTAGGAAATTTTAATTCCAAGTAGAGATACCCTGAAAAATGTACATTTAAGAGAAATAATAATGAATTAAATTCCTACAACATTGCTCAAAAATGTGCAACTAATTGAAGTAATCAATTGATGGAGTTACCTATTTCATTGAAATATGGTCGATTCCGGTAATTATATCTTGCCATAATATGAGATTACGAAAATTGTAGAATGTGAAATGGGACTTATTAAATGCAGAAAAGTATTTAGTTCATGAACATAATAAAGATAATTATGCAAAACAATGAATGTGTATAAACGAAGCGTGTAACCAGCCACTCGTAATTTATTTAAGAGAACTTGTAGAAAAAAACAACAGAAGAATCAACACTGAGTAGAAGAACAAATATTATTACATTCGTTTTTCGCGCATATGCCAAAAGTTTCTGAATAGTTGAACCCACCACTAAGAACTAATAAACAATCAGCCAGCGTAATGGTAAAAACAATGATTGTGTTGTTTGGAAATTGTGAAATGAGATTTATGAATTTCAAAAACGAGATTGCGTGAAATGATGATTTTGTGAACACATCGGGGTAGGTTTCGGATTAGAGAGCATTTTGGGCATCAACGGATGTCACTGCAGTGCCTCTAACTGGGAGGGTCTAGTAATCGAATCCCGTCGGGGACTCTTTGACATATTACTATTATACGAATTATAATACTAATAAATGTAATAATCTTGGCTGCCTTTTGTGAATTATTCGGTAAGCATTTGTAAAGGAAAGTGGAATATCATGATCTTCCCAATTAGAATTATTTGACAAATTAAAGAGTGAGCATTCTATGTAATTACTGCATGATATGAGAGTAGATTATTCTTGTGTAGCCACTATAACATACTATTGTAACTATGGTATGTCGGGACTCAAACCTAGAACCTCCCGGTCAGATGCACTGCAGTGACATCAGTTGATGCCTTGAGCAACCTCCCACGGTCAGATTTAACGCGAAGAAAGCAGTAGTTAGCAATCTATGATATATATCTGACGCAAACCCGTCCCTAACACCCCTTTTCATATTTATTATAAAAATCTGCCAATCCTCTCGACGACAATCGAGCGTCAGGGCGGGTGCGTCAGATATCTGCTCTTTCGAGCTTACTTGAATCTCAGGGCAGTGGGATCTTTGGGGTGTGAGAGCAATCCAAACACAGGAACACAAAATAACAGTAACAACAAAAGTTTAATGATTCCAAAATAATAACTAATACTACTACAGACACAACTCGTCACTTTTCACTTTCAATTTTCCAAATAAGTCATTAGCTTACATTACATCCTCTTTAAAAATCACGTAACCAAAATTTCTGCCAATTCTTAACATAATTACTGTCCCAGTAAAATTCGTAATTCTTTTAACAAAACCAACTGATTAAATTCTGCTTGCGCTTTAACTTTATCACGGCAGCGCTCTACCAATGTTATTGAACACTCGATTTTAAGTCTTTCGCAACTGAATAATAAACCGTGCTCTGTAGCGCACCTTCCTTCACACTTTGATACAATTTAACACCTTTATTTTAATTCATTTACAAAAGAAAATTAATAGGTAACCAGGCGTCAAAATGGCTCGTGCTTTTAACACTGTAACATGAAAGTAATTTATCCTTTACATTCTATAACCTCCCCAAACAACTCCTAACGTCTCCACTCGACACGGCGCGAACTTGACCTATATTTTTCGCTAGCCTCGTTACCTCTCCTTCCTGGCGGTTAGGTGGCCTTGTCCCCAGTCGCTCGCTGTCGCGTCGCTGCCAGCGCTGGCGCTCCGCGCCGCGGCCTCGGTACTCGGCGACGCGCTGTCTTCGTTCTTCCGTCTTCAACTCCCGTCGCCGTTCTTCTTCCGTCTCCTTCTTCTTGTGGTCCCGTCCTTCTTTCTTGCGCTCCCAGCTCCGTCGTCCTTCTTCCGTCTTCTTCGTCCGCCTCGGTCCCGACTCCTCCGTCCGATATTGTACGGTGCTCATCCGCCTTCGGGTCTCGTCCAGCGCGTTCTTTTACTCACGCCCGTTGTTTCTCGCACGCCAACGTGAGGTATAGTTTTCGCCGCGTACTAGATCTCTCCTCCGTTTCGGCTACAGATTTTATGGTGTAATCTGAGCGTCAATTTGTTACCAATTTCAGAGACGACCTCTCTCACGATGCCGTAACTGCCAGAATCTTCACAAATGTTTTAATTACTTTGCTGATGACTAGCTAGACGCCTTTGGACGTCGGATACTCCTAACTAACTTGACATTCCTTCGCGTAATCTTTCGGCGTCGGCCACCAATGCTTCGGAGAGAAATGCTGCCTGCTCCGACCGACAAAATCTGAAGAGATGTTTCTTCCTCCACTGACGAAAACTAAAGAGATCTTTCTTCCACCACTGACGAAAGCTAAAGAGATCTTTCTTCCACCACTGACCAAAGCTAAAGAGAACCATCCGGTTGCGGATCCGCGTTTTATGCCCTCGGTTCGCAGGGGTAACGCGGTGCCTCCTACTCCCCTCCAGTTACTGCGTCATTTTCTCGCGACTTGTGAACGACGTTATAGGCGACAACTTCCTCATCCGCGGGCGCGCCTCTTTTGAACTGCGCCGCGCTCTCTTTCTCGTTCTTTTTTTGCGTTTTATGGGGTTCTAGCACCTGTGACGAACCTCATAATTCAGGTTCGTCACATATAATATGCCGAAGTTAGTCGTAAGATATAAGAAAACCACGCACAAGCAACCCGCAACATATGTTATACTGCAACATACCACGCTAGTGTGCATAACTTGGAAATGGTGAGTTTAAATCCTTAAAACTTCTTTTAAATTTTCTTATCTATAAATATTCGAGAGTTACGTTTCATACGCCGAAACGTAGAAAATACTTTTTTGGCATTCTGGATACCAGTTTCGTATTAAGAGATCTCGGCTGTCCGGGTGACGCCGCGTCCTAGGCTGTGTAGCCGACGTTTCGACCATCTTTTTCGAGGTCTTCATCAGAGCTGGTCTGCGCCGATGTAGCCAGCGCTCGGGTATATAATGGGTGAGCGAAGGGCCGAATATGATTGGCTGAAACAGCAGGTCAATCAGAAGGCCGCCCGATAAGATCTCAACTCTGACCGCGGAAGACTAAGAGTTCAGTTTCATATTGTTTGTGTGCGGACAACACTTACTCATTATACTTGGTAGAACATTGAACAATTATTATATAGCTCTCCAAAGTTCTCTGGGGAGTGTCGACTGACATCGGTCAGACAGAATATTCTTATAAGCAGAGAACGATCTCTCTGCGTATCACGAGCTAACTGGAGAAGATTACCAAGCACACTGGCATACACTTTATCCCTGCACAGCCTTTCTCGGCGGCATTTTGCATTACAGGAATATATTTTTGCAGAGAAATTCCCGAAGTTTCCAGTTCTGTTTTTAAGAGACAGCCGAGGTTACCGAACAGGTCACTTTGGAATCACTGACAGAAGTTTTACCTTCGCCAATAGATACAGTACAGAGTCAAAAGAATGAACTCTCAATATAATGGTGTCTATATACTTATTCTAAAAACTCACTCTAAAAATCACGTAAAATTTCGAAAACAACAAATGTTGATTGAACTTGCGAATGCAGAGCTCTTCAATTATTACCTTAAAGATCGTTCATCAGGGTTGATTTCAAGCACTATATTTTCAAGAAGCTCGCCATCTCATCTTGTATGGCGATTGCATTGCTGATAAATGTATATCTGGAAGAAGCTCGTTTTACAAACCCAATGCAGTATCCCTCTTTATTCTTTTGGAAGTACACAGATACTTCACAGCTATGTTCTCGACGAAATCAATTAAGGATAGAAATCAATGTATCGTCTTCAATATAATCTTCAACATTATAGTTGTAGGAAGATGCCCTGAAAAAATTGCGCTTTTTCAACACAGAAAGAACAGTGAGAACAAACATTCAGTAAAACCTGTCTCAAATTGAACTGAAGTGCCTAGAAAAGTTGTTCTTCAAAAGGCACCTTTGACTGAGTAGTCCATCGGCCGCCACGCTAGCAGAGGCGCTGCAAACAATAGAATTTTGTGGCGGATACGGCCTCTCTGCTCATGTCAGTATTTTTAATAATAATTTTTGTTCCTTGAAAGATATCATCAAGAAAATTTAATAGCTTCTAGAACATAGTAAACTCAATATTATTGCAGATTTTCATAATTTTAAAAAGGTTGACTTTGAAGTAATTGCGTTTTAAAAACGTTTTTTATTGTTGTATGCCAAGAATAGTACGATAAATTTGATCTTTAATGAATAATTTAACTACGTATCTTATATATACAATTTTTTACCATTTTTAGAAACGTTTATGTGAGGGCCAAAAAATTGAAGAATGTAAGGGTGTTCACAAGAAGTCTTAGATTTTAAGAGTGCATTGTTGTCGTATAATCAGTTAGAAATTTTTAATATTGTACCTCGACGATGTAGGCGTAATGGACAACAATATCCCAAAATATTTTCAAGTTTGAAGAAGTCATGTCATAAAATCTACTTTTTTGCATGGAATGACCCATCCACAAGTTCGTAGTTGTAGGAAGACGCCGAATAAAATTCAAACTTTCGCAACTTTCGAAAATTCAGAGTTAACCGTGAAAATCGTACCTCTGCTACCTTAATAAGTGTATTTTACTCTATTCTTACAAGAAATTTAAAGAAAAAATTTGGAGCCGTTTTTCTAAAAATTTCGAAAATGTCCGGGAGGCTTCATGTAAAGTACCCTCCAAAATTAAAATATCGGTTTCAAATTCAAGAGACCACGAGATCAGTCAGATCGATCGAGAAGTACCACGTTTGGACAAAATCGGCTGAACGGTTTAGTCGCTAGCGTTGTTCACAGACGGAGGGACGGATAGACGTTTTGCTTTCAATTGGTTTTTCGATATCCAGAACCCACAAAACAAGGATTCTAGCTACACCACGTGTTAGGAGATTTTTTTCTTAATTTAGCAACTGGATTTATCCACTTTTTCGTTACCAGGACCCTGAAATACGCTGTTTTTCTGGCGAAAATTCGCCGTTTTTTCGCGCAGCGTTACCTATACTATACATATTTTGTGTACGTACGTATAGTACACGGGAAAAGTAAAATCGATATAACGTTGCTATCCCTCGGCACGGGTTGCTGAATGCTTTGCTTGTGTAGTGCGCGTACGAGTTCCAGTGCGCGACCTCAGACAAGGGTGACGGGCGGATGTCACCTGCCTGTCGCAGCAGCGCTCCGTGACGCTGCGAGCCGCGGGCTGTCAACATGTGACGTCACGTGCGGCAAAACATGTTGTGAGCGTCACTTCCCGTTTTGACGCAGTCCACGAACTGTCTTCCGGCCAGGCCCCCCTTTTATTTCTCAGCGGACTAACTTACTGTGGTCTTGCGCCTTCAACAGGCAGCAACCAGGGAGAAAGTGACGCAATTGTTTTTATGCATGAATATCAGTTTCAGTTTGATGATTTTATTTCATTAAAATCAACACATTTTATTATCTGCCAAGATGTCACATTTTTTCGTACCACATGGATTGGTGTTCCGTTCATACACAAATGTCACTCACTTTCTGGAAACACAATTGTGGTATCTTCAATATTTACACAATTTGTAAACCATGAATAGTTATGGTAATAATTGCAAGACACAGACGTGTGTCAAGTTGACTACTCCCTATTTTTGTTTTCAGTACTTATTTCGTAAGAACAGAAAGTATTGTAATCGTGTGCAAGAAATCGGGGATTTTTCAACAGAAAAAATTTATTACCGAGCACTGGTAACGAAAAAGTGGATAAATCTTGTTCTCCTACGTAGTAAATTACTTCCTCAAACACTTGGTGAATTCAGAATACATATTTTGTGAGTACGTGATACTGAAAAATCGATTGAGGAGAAAATGTACGCTGGCCAATAAACGTTCCGTTCCATTTCTGCAATATAAATAAATAAATAATTAAATAAATAAATAAATAAACAAACAAACAAATGTCTTTTGAGTGGTGAGGCTTAGGCCATTTAGCCTGCTCTTACGCCTGACCACTTTCAGAAATTTTTATTACAATTTATTTTATGATGAAAAGGAGATCATTCAATGAGAAATTCGTACGCAATTTAGATGGTTTTCTCACATGGGAGGCAGGAGTGAAAGCGAGGGAGGAAGTTCATAGAACAGGAAACGCACTCACAATATTTGTGTGTTTAAGTTTATTAATTTTATTTTAGGGAGGTATTAAAAATTAGTCACTAATATATCAGATTGAAACACTTCGAGATTTTACTTAAATTTAGAGAAATTATTTTTTTGAGTTGTAAGTTAGGTACAGAAGAAAATTAGAAGGAACTTTTTTAAAACAGTGACATGTTATTAAGTACTACTAATTGTTTGAGAGAGCGTTTGAAGAAGCTAAAATTGCGTACGTATTTTTAAATTACCCCTAAAAAACAGAAAGAAAGGAAAACTTGTCAGCATACAAGCGAAAAACATCAAGTAAAGAGTTCATGTCTTGAAAGAACGAAAAAACAAATCTATTCGGTTATTAAATTAGGTAAATAAAAAAGTTTAAAAAAAGAAATCGTAAACGTGGATACTATCAATTTAAATCTAGGAAAAGTTTAGAATTTAAAATTTTCCCAAAACTAAAAAAGTGCAAACTTTAAAAAATTATGCAGTGATTACCAATTGGAATATTCGCAAGACTTGAAAACCTGACCCAACATATTTCGCCCGTAAACCAATGATGTATACTACATTTATTCCTACCTTTATTTACTACAATATAAATATTCCTTAATCTTTTCGAAGAAACTCAAGAACCATCGATTTAAATGGATAGTACTTCTTCAACCTAGTTTTGAAATGTTAACTTTTCGCAATTTTCGAAAATATATAGTTCTCCCGAAATGAGACAAGCATCAATTTTACCTTTTTTTGATGTATACAAAGAGAAAAGGGAAAAGAAAAGATTTGGAGACGCTTTTGAGAAAATAATTGTTTAAAAAATTACAAAGTTTGCCGAAATTTCACACAAAATTACCCAAAACTACTTATTTTTGAAAAACTTTACATGACCTTCTTTTGAGATCTGCCTTTACGGATCAGATTTCATTCAGGAAAGAAATTCTCTCTTCAATATTGCAGTTGTTGGAAGATGCCAAAAAAATTAACTTTTGCAATTTTCGAAAAATCAGGGTTTCATGAATTTTCCACAGTCGGTCTGGCCGAACTCGAAGCTTTGGAATTTTCAAAAACATTTGTTTAAATTTTGGGGGTACTTGACATGAAGTCCATGGAACATTATCAAACATGTCACGACGTTTTGATCACAAGGCACAGCAACATCTACAAGTAGAGACGATTTTTTGTCCAAATCTCGGATAACAATATCCGGTTTGTTTGCTCATATCGTGCACTCCGTTTGAATTTGTTGATAGTGTAATATTGTATAGAGTCCAACAGATGTCATCGGTTTTGGAGAGTGTTCGTACCGCTTGGGACATGAGTTTGGAACTCCTTACTACGGCTCTGATTCCGGTGAAATAAAGAATATAAATGTTTCATCTAGTTTTGCCGATAGGCAACTCGGAATTGGTGAGTTGGGCGACCGTAGAATATAAAATGGAAATAAAGTTGTATTCCTAAAACGCCTTTCCCCTACTCGCCATGCTGCTTGACAGGCATTTGTACGCTTATTCTACTAATGCTGTACCACACTTGAACGTAACATAAAAATTCTGGTTGCCGAGCCTTTGGTATCAATAGATAATATATACAAAATCTACTATCTTCAGAATAGTAAACTTTTAGCACCTGCTTTTCAAAAATACATCACTAAAAGTATTGAGTGACTCGTTTTCTTTCTAAAGGCCATCATTCCGAAGAGTGCTTTGAGTAACTTCTTGCAATACAGAATTTTTCAAAAAAGGCTATTGATTTGTGAGCAATGTGAGTGAAGTGCATCGTATCCCAAAGAAATCACACGATTGGACTGGATAATTCTAGAAGAGTATCATTTATTGATACACTTCTACCGTAATGAGAGTTCGTGCATTCGCTGAGGCTCAAATGTAGGTACTTGCCACAAAAGATATAGTACTTCACGCTGAGTGCAACTATTGTTTTCCCTATTCTGGATCATCAATATGTGCCATTCCGTGTCATGGCTATTTCCCCACTCAGAGGTTGAAACCTACGACGTTTCCCAATTAGCATAATTTCAAAGGGACCTAACTCGAAGAAACACAATTTTTCAGTAAAGGAAAACTTTTAAATTTAGCCTTATACAGTAGCGAACAAAGTAATCCGAACAGAGGGAACTATAATGTTTTATTTGGTACGACTGTTTTGATACGCCGTTTTGTTGTGTTAATCGACTGACTTATTGTTGCGCTATCTTAATGGTTGGTGGTTCATTTGTTTTTGTAGGTGTAGGTTTGTTCAGTTTATTGGAATATTTTGCAGTGGGTAGCGTTCTTAAATTTGTCCATTGCAATGGATATAACGTCACGAAAACAACAAAGAAAGCTGCCATTTTCTTCAAAATGAATGCTATTCAAGTGCTCCAGTTGACAGGAAATTTTCATGATCTAAATCTAATCGCAAGACTTCTGATCTAAATCCTGTCGACTCAGAAACACAATATGTGACACAAAAATAAATCTTTCTGAGTCCGTTGTGTCTGGTTTCGTGACGAAGAAATAAAAAAAAGTTTAATTTTAGTACAGTCAATGCCTAAGAAAATAACTTATTAACAATAAAGGAGGACATTTAAATTAAGTACATGAAAAAGTTTCGTATGTTTTCCAATGTGAAAGTAAAGTGTTCTTAAGGACAGCGTGTGTTCGGATTAAATTGTTCGCTACTATAGATCAGGATTAGATTCAAGGGATTCGGGGGATTAAGGAATTCAAGGGATTAAGGAATTTAACATAGGGGAAATGCCATTTCCGAACAAAAGGTTTGGCAGCGTGACGTAGAAGCATCTTGATAATATATTGGAACATAACACTGGAAAACAAATGGAAATAATGGTACGTTGTTTGGAAATAACCTTTACAATTTGCTTACAAAAAAGTGTTTACTGATCTGAAGCAACATAGAAAACAGTCTCTGGTGAGCACAAAATGAGCGAATCAGCACAGTGACACTTCGAACAAGAACAGTGAACATGATAGTTAACGTAATTATTTATCATTTGGACTGTATAATTGTAAAGAACCTGTAACAAGTATTGTACCACAGCTTCTGGGTTCATGGCCCCCATCTCGATTAGGTTTTTCGTCCAGTTCCCTGACCCTTTGAGCGAATGCTGAGATGGTCGCTTGTTTTGCTTCTGGACATAAATGTAACTTCATTATTTGAGCACGTCTTCTGAATTTCAGTGGGAAATATAGTTATTCAAATTCGTTTTCCATATTGTCGCGGCAAAAAGTATTATTCTTTCATGAAGAACATGATGAGGGTTAAGGGCACAAATTTATAGCTAATTTACCTTTGAAAATATATTTTATTATATAGGAGCGAATATTTTGTCAACAAAACTTGAAAAAAAAACCGCTCTTTTTTCTGTATTCAAAATTCGACTAGAATACGGTTTACGATAGAGATCACAGAATTATGAAAACGTGCACAAATTTCACTTCTCCCCAAAGCTCGTCATACATAGTTTTTAACTGTTTTTGACGTAAATAAATAAATAAACAGCAGTCCACCAACAGCGCACTCCGCGATGAGATAAAACAACGTAACTATGACACACATTTCGTCAGGTGCCGCAGGAATGTCAGTGCGGGACCTGATGGACCTCGAGTGCCACTTTCGCCGTTTTCGCCTAATCCGCCTCCAGTAAACCGGTAAGGCGACCGCGCGGACGGGAAACCGGACCGCTCCGCACCGCTCGCCTCGCCGCGCAGTAACATTGGAAAGGAATCGAGGACAAACGCCGGCTACACGTGTTTCTGGAAAGTCGTGGCAACGTGTTACCGGTAAAGCGAGCGTTGTAAACCAGTCGATAGTCCCCTCTCGTCAGACTCCTCTCCGTGTGTCTCCTCCAAAAGTCTACAACTGCGTTTTTATGCGGATTATGAAAAATATCAAATAAATATAAAAAATCATGTCTGTGTTTTTTTAAGAGTTCACACAACATTTTAGAGTGGTTTCCCGCAGGCACGAAGACAAGAGAACGCCCTAAAATATGTGGCAGTGAGAAATTTCTCAAATTACGGCTAGAAAGTTTTAAAGAAAAGGGACTGGGGAGAGAAATGTAGTAGTTAAGTTTTTTCAACATTATCCTCTCGGAGATAGTTTAGATTTCCATTGTATACATTCTAAACCAATAACCTGACAAATCATTACATATTGTACTTTACATAATTACATCTGTGCATTTTCAACTTTGAAAATATTTTCATTATTCGTATTTCCATTGTGTTAACCTTCCCTGCCCTTTTCTTCTTTCCTGAATTCTCTCTCTCTCTCCCTCTCTCTCTCTCTCTCTCGCGCGCGCTCTCTCTCTCTTTTTCTCGCACGCTCTCTCCCTCTATCCCTCTCTCCTAAGTCATCATCCTGTAGAACCTGTTTCTCTCTCTATAATATTTCTCTCTTCATCACTGATCTCCCACTCCCTACTATTTCTTCTATTATATGCTCCATGACTGAAGAAATAAATATATGGAGAAATATAATACAAATAACACCCTGTTTTGCAAGCACCCTGTTTAAAAAAAGCCCCTTTAAAAGATATTACCGGTAATTTCAACGTAAACAGAGTGGTTAAAAATGACCTTCGGACCTGGGACATTGGGCTTCTGTTTTCCACGATGATTCGATATCTAGAAACAGAAATTTGGAAATTTCTAACATTTTAAAGTCATCACAGAAATATTATAATAGCAATATGAAGAGTCAGGGATCTGATAGAATGCTAAGCCCTCATGAACATGCTGAAATTTTGTATAAGCATGATAATCGATATAGAAGGTACAACGTGGGACACTGAAGATCACTGAAGCACGATAATGCTGGCTGGATTATGGAACTGCGTTTCGCACAGTCAACGCCATAATTTTTAAGGTAGATAGTAAGTGAATAATTATTTGTACGTAACTACAAAAGGTGGCGACCATTATGGCGGAGGTGGCTGGAGTTTGTGGCTTGTCTTTCATGTACGTGTCGTCGCGGAAGGCCTTGTGAGTGGAGGAGGCCGCAAGTTAGTCTAAAGTCTAAAGCGCGCCAAGTCTAAGTCTAAGTCCGCAAGTTTGTCTTAAGCTAATACACGTCCCCATGAGGGACATAGTGGGTACCTGACACGGATAATCATAATCGACATCCCCTAAAAAAGAAAAAAAAAGAAAAAAAGAAAGAAAAAAAAAACGGGAAGCAGAAAGAAAAAGTGTAACTACAAGAGGTATCTTGACAGTATTCACCTGAAGTTTCAAGCAGGAACTAAAAGAACCATTGAAAGTATAAGAGTAACAATAATGAAAGTGGTGCCTGAAGTACCATTTACGGACGTACGGAAACAAATTCGCATCTGAAAATAATACGACGGAACTGCACCGTTAGGGCGGCTCATAAAAGGGGATGCATCGTCATGGAAAATGCATTGTGTTGGAAAGGAAGCATTACGCGTTGCGTCATTGAGACGCGGGATGAATCACGATAGAAACCGAGGCGCAGAGACTGCTGAAGAGAAACCAGAGAGCGAGTGGGGTTCCTGAAACGCATATCTAAAGCCTACAGTCACGACAGAAGTTTAAATGTAGGTCACGGCTTTGGAAAAAAGAAATACTTTTCACTGGAAATGGTTATATGTTAATCATCAGCGTTCTGGTACTTTGCCAATTCACGCAAGAAACGAAGGGAAAAGATTACAAGGGATATGAAATAATACCGAAGAAAATATCGGTATAGTCTTACGAGCGAAGCAATTGAAGGCAAGTCGTAAATACTAGAAAGTTTCCGATGCCTTTGGGTACTGGTTACGTCTTACCAACGGAAGAATTACGTTTAACGACCTTTCAATTCCTTTCTCTTCATTGGAGGGGTTGCTGAAAAAAGTGCACTATGTGTGGCAAAATGGCGAATTTTGTTACACATAGAGGGCATGCTTTAGAGTGAGGATTTCAATTAGTATCCAGAAAACATTTGAACAAACCTAAAATAAAATATTCAAAACGATGCATTATATAATCTTCAAGTCGGGTATTAGAAATTGAGACAATTTTTTTCAGGACATTATTTTGCAAGTCAGGCCAATTTGAAGTACATATTAACGAATCAGACAAATTAGTCTCAAGTTAACTTCGGAGCGGGCCGGAAAGCGACAGTGCCTGCTGGGAGGGGCTGAGACGGGGCGGAGCTAAGCGCTGCTAAAATGGGCGGACTGAGGCGGGATGGGAAAGACGGATCTGGGATGAAACAGATGAATGCGGAGTGAGGCGGGGGGCAGGAAGGAGCGGGCTGAGGCGGAACATGAAAGAGCGGGGTAGGGCAGGGCAGAGAAGAGTTGGTTGAGGCGGGGCGGGGCAGAGAAGAGTTGGTTGAGACGGGGTGGGGCAGAGAAGATTTGGCTAAGCCAGGGCGGGGGAGAGCGGGAGGGCAGGGGAGAAGTGGGGCGGGGAAGAGTAGGCTGAGGAGGGGCGGGGTAGAACGAGCGGGAGAGAGCAGAGAAGAGTGGGTGAGTTGTGGAGGAGGGAAGTGTGAAGTTAGAAGGTGAGGGGGCACAGGGGAGAGCGGGTTGAGGTGAGACGGGGAGCGGGGCGGGGAGCGGGCGGGAAGGAGCGGGCTGAGGCGGGAAAGGGGGAAGAGCTGATTAGGGCACACGGAAGGAGCGAGTTGAGGAGGGGCGTGGTCGGACAGGGAAGAGCGAGGTGAGGCGTGGAGGAGTAGGCTGGGGCGGGGCAGGTCGAGGAAGAGAGATGCCTTGCGCGGAGCGAGTATCAGCGGATTGGACGGAGCGTGCAAGAGCGTTCCGAGGGCGAGCAGGGCGGGGCGGGGAAGAGCGAAGAGGCGCGGCGCGCAGCGGAGTTTTGAGCGCGGTCGCCTTTCGCCTGCCCGCTCCCGCTCCGCGCGCCGCCACCGCCGCCGCCGCCGCCGCCGCCGCCGCCGGCGACCTTGCGAAGGCCACGCGCCGCCGCCAGTGCGAGCGCCAGAGCGCCACGCACGCGCAGTGATGGGAAGCTTTAGCAAAACATCCATGTTTCAATACGTCGCTTAAACGGTTTTCGATGGCGATGGAAACATCCACAAAAAAACATCGATGTTTAAAACATCGATGCAATAATGTGGTACCCTGCGCGATGCTTCCGCAGAAGAAATAATTGTGGAAATATTCCTCTCCCCTTCTTCTTTTCCCACTCTCTTCTCCCTGTCTCTTTCCCCTTTCTCTCCCACTCTCTCTTTTTCCTCCTCTCTCTCTCTTTCTCCTCCTTTCTCTCTTTCCCTCCACTCTTATTTTCCCCACTGTCATTTTCCCGTCTCTCTGGTTTCCCTCTCTCTTCTTCCCTGCGTCTCTCTTTTTACCTCTGTCTCTCTTTTCCACCGCTCGCTGCCTCTCTTTTTCCTTTGGTCTTTCTTTTTCCGTCTGTCTCTTTCTCCCCACTCTCTGTCTCTCCTTTCCTTCTGTTTCTCTTTTTCCCTCTGCCACTCTTTTCCCACTGTCACTCTTTTTCCACTGTCACTTTTTCGCACTGTTGCTCTGTCTCTGTCTCTTTTTCCCACTGTTTCTTTTTCCTTGTCTCTCTTTTCCCCCTTTCTCTTTGTCCCCTCTCTTTTCCCCCCTCTCTCTTTTTCGCCTCTCTTTTTCCAACAAACAAAACACTGATTTTTGTATCATCCAAAACTGCTCCTTTTCTGCAGCAGTTTGTGTGATCGAGGGGTTCGTGCCTTGCAGGGTCACGAGGCGGAGCAGCAAGGGGGTCGGGGGGGCACGTGGATGTGCATCCTATGCTTTCTCACGGGGTCTGAGGTGAAGTCCATTATCCCATCCTTTATATGTATCGGTCTGCGCGCCCCCTGTAGCACTGACACCACATCGTGATTATAGAGCGCGAGAGACTCCGTTGCGCCTGAAGCTAGATTTCAATGCTAGCCCCAAGTCAGTCAAAGGGTTATGGAGATCGTAGGAAATTTCCTGATCGCAGGACATCGTGAATGTCTTTTTAAAAGTTACAGAACACAATATTCGCTTTCATATTCATTCAAACATGTTCAAACTATACCTGGTGTATTAACTTGTATGCCAGAAGCTAACTCATATTTTGAGGCATTGAATATTCATTGTTCAAGTATTGGAAGATCGCGTGTTTAAGTTCGTCATTAAATTACAAATTACTTTAATTTGATTAATGTTAAAGCAATAAATTCACCAGAAATCAGTAACAGACGTAGCCGTTACATTTGAAATAAGGTATCTATTAGTCAATTTTCTTATCAGATTAAACTCATGCACGTTACGATGACGGGTTGTAGGTCCCCAGATGCCGTAACTCAAATATACGACTCTGTCCCATTATAACTCTGCAGAAATCTATGCAAAGCCGTCCAGGACCATAGAAGTAATTTAATAGCATATCCATGTCCTTCCTTTTCATCTTCCACTGCAGTTAAAATCAGCGCCGACCCATGCGACCGCAATTGCATAGAATCTAATTAAAATGCAGCCCGCCGCCGGTCATGCGTCCGCTGCAATTAGCGGCCAACCGCTTGGCCGGCGCGCGGGCGGTCATCTGGCCAGCGAGGCCGGCCCAGGCACAGCGTTACGCTCTGCAGTGATTCACAGCGACTGGAAGGAGGACGTAATTCGATTTAATTCATAATGCAGGGTTGGCAGATTGGGAAATTTTTACCCCAATGGGGATTTCTTTCGTTGTGGGGACAGAATGGGGAACGTAAATGGATTTGAATTGAATCGCCTTATTTTATGTGGCGAGACTCAGGCCATGAGGCCTGCTCTTCCGTCTGACCACGCAAATTTCGCTACGCTCCTTTCACCAACAGGGGTAGAAAGAAGGTATTACTTGGGTGACGAAATAGGCGATTTTGAATTTAGCTCAGAGGCGTCATTTAGGCTTGAGGATCATTTTACATGCAGTAAATCTACGACATGGGACAGCAGCTTTGCTTCCCCTCCGAAGGAAGGCATACGAAGGATTTTTTTCGCCCTTAAAATCCACGGCTTCGATCGGGTTTGGATGACTAGCTTGTCAGCTAGGTCGAATCAGTCGCTGTCCTCGAGGAGAATTCTAGGGGCCGGATGATCTAATCGGTAGTTTTCCGTGGTTTGTCCGATCAACAAAAGGCGAATGCTAGAGCAGTACCCTAACAAACGGGCCACGGACCGCGCGCGATCTTTCCTTCCTCTTCCTTGTCCTATCTTCTCAGTTTACTCACACACTTACACTAACATGCACTACACTACCACACATGCCGGAGACCGGTCGGGAGCTTACAGCTTGTCCTGGCCGGGGTGGTGCCCCGCTGGTGGGAGATACCTGGTTGGGGAACCCCGCTAGTCGACGGTAGGTCGACGCCAGATCTCGCCATCCAGCGGGAAAAATATCATCGCCACCTCCCGAGAAACAACACGCACTAGACGTACGAGACTAATACCCTGTAGTGGACGCACCCGGAAACCGAATCAATCAATTAAAGCCGCGTCTGCCCTAGAGACGAGCATCTTCCTTGTCTGCCACCGCGTCCGCGCGCCGCCGAGTGAGGAGTGTTGGCGAGTGAGGAGAACGGCGCAGAGGAGTGGAGCGAGGCGAGGTACGCAAGGCCGCGCCCGCTCATTACCGCGTCGCCCCCGCCGCCCCCGACAGCTCAGGAGAGCGGAGCGGAGCGTCGCGCCGCGCCGCGCCGGTGACAGCAAGCGGAGCAACCCGACCTAGTGGTGGCACATTTTACCAAAACTACGAACACTCGATGTTTCAATGTATCGTTGTTTCGATGTATTTGTTTCGTATAATCGTTGTTTCGATATAATCGACGTTTCGATACATTGATGTTTTGATACATCGATGTTTTGGTACATCGATGTTACGATACATCGCTAAAGGTTTTTCGATGAAAATATCGACAAAAATATCGATGTTTTAAATATGGACTAATAAACATGCTATTTTCCCCCATCCATTTTTAACCGCTTGCCTGTTTATCCGAGTGAAACTCGGTTTAGGCTCGTAGTGTCATAAAATATTATCCCGAGATTTCTCGTGCGAACGTTTTCGTTGTGTTGAAATGCCGGCTGACCATACAAAAAAAATCTTCTTGAGCTCAGGGTCTGGAATGCGCACGTACTTCACCAAAAAGTAAAAAGCGAAACCCTTTCTCTTCAGGATGGAACTTGTGGAAATGCTAATATAGAACTACAAACCCAATGTAATATCTCCTAAACAAGGAAGGACCTGGGAAGACGCCTACTCTATATAGACTGACGGATCGTCATTTTCCAGAACTGATTCCACCTACCGAAAAGAAGACAAATTCTACAAGACAGTGTGCAAGGTACAGCCGCGTGAAGGAGCACAGAACAAGAATATACGAAGAGAAAGTAGTTATTACCGCCCTAATTGTATGTTCCTCTCTGTGTGACTTCGTGGTTTAGAGTTTACCACACAGGTAGAAACATTTAACAAATTTTTCATAGTTTTTTGGTTCAAATTGTCTATTGTATTCAATGTATGAACAAAGCACAATACATAATCTTAAATTAAATCTCTTTGAATTTTGTTGTATACATTCAATTGCTCCAAATAGTTAGTAAATGTTATCACATCATGCCCGAGATAACTCAAGATAATTATTATATGAATATGCAATTTGAAATATCTCCAAAAGTTGTTCTAAAAAGTTCACGATATTTAATAAGAAAATTAATTTCATTTTCATTGACGTGATAATAATGAGATAATAAAAAAATGGAATAATTTTGCCAAGCATTTTTAGAAATACTAGTAAGGGAAGCGGTTAATTACCATACGCAAAAAAATATATATTTTACTATTTGGTTAGTAGCTTATTAGTAGCAAGCTACTATACTAATAATAAATATTATTGAATGTAAAGAAGAAAATTAAATTAAAGAACATTGTATTTCGCTATTTTACCATCTTAATCTTTTAATCACTATTCTACGTATACCATACACAATGCCATAAAAATAACATAAGCATTCTTTAAAAACATAATAAAGCATAGCAAGAATAATAAACTCGGACATCGATGTTTTTGCAACAAAATATCGATGTGAAGAAAAACATAGAAAGCGAAATATCGGTGTTAATAAATCGCTGTTTCTGGCGCCATCCCTAACGTGGGCGCCCGCCTCCCGACAGCCGCTGCCATCTGGTGCGCCGTCTGGTGCCGCTGCCGCGAAGCGCCGCTCTTCCGCCTCTTGGGAGGCGCGGACCCCTTCAAGCGCCTCGCGAGCTTTCGCTGGCGCCGGGCGTCAATCTGTCGCAGAGCGGGAGCCCCAGACATTCAGAAGCGCCTCGCGAACCTATTGGTTGGCGCATACTTATTGTTGGTATTGGGATACCTATTGGTTGTATTGGCCGGTTGTCTATATGCCATCGACCATCAAGCCTGCCCGCGAGCCTTGGTTTTCCGTTCGATTGTTCATCTGTCGCCATATCGGTAGCATATACATCTTCAATGCGCCCTCGCGCACCTTGAATTTGCGCCGGTTGTCTGTCGCTGGTCCTTCGAACGTTGGCATAAATTTCAAACCTTGGGCTCTCCCATTCAGATGTCATCATTCAGTCGCCATGGCTGTATCCATATATCACAACCGTTGTCTATATGCCATCGAACGGTGGCACCTTC
>JAHLJT010002507.1:0-16722 GCA_031308135.1 Acheta domesticus
TACCCAAACCCGGGCCCGGTTCCTAATGTGTGCACCCTGATTTATATGAGCTATATATAAGCTTTATTGGAACACATATACAATCATAAACATATAAAGAAATTTGCATTTGCATTTGCACAAAAAGGGTTTGTTTGAGGAAAACCTGTTTTTATATCAAACTTGTAAATAAGACCCTACAGTATGTAATAAAGTAAAATACAATAATTTATGAGGCTTAAAAGAAAAAACATAGAATACAAAGTAAGAATAAAAGCAGAATACAATAAAACTAGAAAACAATAAAGGCGAAATACAATAATGGCAGAATACAAAAAGGCAGAATACAATAAAGGCAGAATACAAAAAAGGCAGAATACAATAAAAGAAGAATACAATAAAAGCAGAACACAAAGCATGCAGATTGCTTTTAAATTATAATAAAGAAAAGCAAATTCAGAACATAACGTATAATATCATATATTATATGAATAATAAAAATAAAATGTCCAAAGAATATTCACAGTTAAAATTCTATTCAAGTGCCAAACTAAAGGTTTTTCATAGAATTAAACAAAGTATATCATACAGAACTATAAGTTGCATCTAATTAACACTGTAGCAACTAGTAGTTCATAACTATTTTTCAGAGAGGTATTTTAAAATCAGAAATTAGTATTGATGTAAATTCTGTCACTTTGTGCGACCCACTATTACCAACTAGGACTGTAGCGCCCTCGTGGTCCTAGTTTGAACTACTATAGGCTCGCTCCATGCAAGGAGCTCGGTTGGTCTCAGTTCGTCCTCATGTACTGTGTGAGTCACCTCGTGTGTGTAATGCGTTAGTCATGCATGTGGGTCCTCTCAAGAAGTGTTCTATTTATTCGCTCTCGTAACCACTTCAAGCGCTACCTGTTACGTGTATCGTCTGCATAATGTGATTTGGCAGTATAAAAAAGAAAAGTAGAATATGGAGGAATCTCTGATAGCTTTATATTTATGTATTTGGAGGACCAGCAGACTGTAAATTAAATGATACACATAACACATAAAATTAATTGAGCTGTACGGTATTGCATAGATGGATGGAATATGATAGGGCAAAAAAGAACAACATTAGCTGTAATAAAAAATAACAAATATTTAATTACTAAAAAATTTGAGTTAAAAGGTAGTAAACAAACAAAAAAATATTAAAAACAGTAAGATAAAAAATTGATGTGAAAAAAGTAATGAAAAAGAAATGAACAAAAGTAATTGAAAAACGGTAATCTGAAGTCAGAAGTTGCCAAAAAATTAAAGTCTTTTCTTGCGTTAAATTTAAATATTAAAAGAGTGCACTCAAGTAGACTTCTGATGCATCAGAAAGAAGTTTGAAATAAGTAATCACTTATCCGTTGGAGCTCTGGTGGGTGTTTCTTGCAGCAGATGTCGGTCGAGAGATGTTGCAGCAGCAGGAGATTGTTGACGGGGATGGCGCAGAGTTGCGACCCCAAATTAAAATGTTGTGCAGAGCAGCGTCTTCTAGCAGATTGCAGTAGGCAACTAGGCGTTGCACCGCATATTGTAAGTAAATGCTAGAGAGCCGCTTCTTGCAACAGATTGCGGTAGGCAAAATAGATTTTGCACCGCATACGAAAGTACGTCTGACCTCTGCGGAGGTCGCCACAAGAGTCCTTGATTTCGTCGGATGAAAAGTTTTTGAAGACTGGTCGGTCGAAATGTTGTCCTTTCGTGACACACAGGGGCGCTAGTGTCAATTTGCGTGTGTGTCTGAGGGCTAGCGCTGTTGGGGAGATGGCGAAGCTTGTGCACGCACTCAGCGCGCACGCATGCCCTTGGAGCCGGAGGGGCTCGGACAGGAAGTTGCCAAAAAAATGCGCCTGGAATAACAGCCTCCGGCACGTTCGCAGTCGCCACCCCAATGGGGGCGGGACGCGCGGAGGGTGGTCCAGCAGGGGTGCAGGGGTCCAGCTGGGCGAGGCAAGGACTGCATTCCTGCGTACGACGCCACTCCGACCGATTTCAACTCACATATTTTTCAACACACTACACTGGTTGTTCAAATAATTGAGTATAAAGAATTGTGCTACAAGAGTCCCCTGGGTGCAAGGAAATAAAAATTCAATAAATAGTTTTAAATTGGGACGTAACATACTGCCCGCCCAAATGGCACGACACAGGAGTGTCATTTGTAAAAAAGAAATAAAATAGAGAATTTTAATAAGAACAATGTGAAGTCCCAATGATAAAGAAAACTATTCTATCTTATGAAATAGGTAAGGGAGCTAACTTATTAATTGGAAGCGACATATACTACGCGTAATTTCGTGGTTGAACTAGATGATTTCAGAATTGGATGGTGAGGGATGTAATAGCCGGAATTGTCCATGGGGCTGGAGGTTACTTCAACCTTATGGCCCAAGTTTTCATACTCTTTCATGAATTCCACATAATTGCGTTTGAGTTTCGGATCTTTCTGAAGCCTGGTTTCCAATGACAAGAAACGGCGGTTTGCCTGAGATTGATTTGTGCCTAAAGTCGGTGCATTTAATTTGCGAGAGAGGTTTATGATATATGTACCGTCGCGATCGCGAGTGGTAGATTCGCGAAAGAAATCTTCGCAATGTTCAGTTTCTGGAGAGGATTGTTTAGGCGCAGGCAGTTCCTCTGATTGGCAAAACTTGTTTATTCAAACTGTGTTTCCTCTAAACTTTCGTGATTAGAAGATATAAATGCCGAGTAATGACTCGTAGATTGTTTTGACTCCTGCAAACACGGTAGACGACCAGCTATTAACCAGCCTAACAGGTGTTCTGCATGACGGGTTTGTCAGGTCCTAATGAAACATTTCCCGTAGCCAGTATTGAGAAAAATATTTCTGAACCTAACAACAAATCGATGGACTTAGCATTAGCGAATTGCGGGTCCGCCAGAGTCATGTTGCTTGGAATATTCCAAGAAGTTGGATCTAAATCTACCGTTGGTAGTTGAGAACTAATCTGTGGTATAACGTAAGCACCTAAGTTAGTGCGCCAATTCGTGGCGCTGGCGCCAACTTCAAGTGATACCCCGCGAGTAGCTCGCGTCTGAGAAGCTGCTATGCCGCAGATATTTATAGAGGCATCAAAGTATTGAGTTGAAGTCGTTCAACTAAAGATTCAGTAATTAATTACAATTGGACCCGGAGTCCATAATTGCTGTGCACTGCACGTATGATCCGTCCTTTTTCTTTATCTGCACTGCCGCGGTGGCGAGAAGGCATCGTGACGTATGAACTGCAGGCAAAGTGCAAAACGATATCTTAGAAGAATCCTGCGACTGTACCTGAGCTTCAATGTGTTCCGAGATTCCAGCTGAGGGCGCGGAACTCGTGGTGTTCATGTCTGAACACACGTTAGCATTAGCTGACATCACGTTTGATTGCGTTTGAGGCTTACTGGAAACTTTATCACCTAAATGTAATAACGTATGATGAGGTTTGTTGCACTGACGACACGTTCCCTTTGAACAAGTATGACCAGGACTATAATATTTTAAACAGTTTCGACATACCTTTTTGTCAGTTACTACGGCTATCCTTTTCTGCGGACTCATTTTATTGAAATCAGCACACAAATAAATTGGATGTGGGCCGGAACAGCAAGCGCAATTACTGATACCCTGTTTTGAAGTGGGGCGTGATGACGATGACCCTTGCTTTAGATGTACTTCGACATTTACTTTATTAATATTAACTAGATCTAAGATTTTACATCTTTTTTCAAGAAATGTGGTCAGATCGTTAAGGGAGGGCATTTTATCTGTGTTAGATGAACCTTCCCATTCACGCAGAGTTTCCAGGTCTAGAGACTCTAACAACAACTGAGAAATGAGCAATTCATCAAGAGGTAGTTCATTTTGAATTACCTTCAGCGCATTGTAATTAGTTACAAAATGATCTAATAAAGCTCTCAAGGACTGAGGCGACCCTGCTTGTAATTCGGGCGGTTTTAGAAGCTTTTTCAGGTAGCTAGATATTATCAAACGGGTGTTATCATATCTAGTACAAAGCAGATTCCATGCTACCTGAAAATTGAGGGCTGATGCCGGTAGACTACGTAGCAATGAAAGAGGTTCCCCTTCAAGAGCAGTATTTAGGTGATGAAACCTTGCGACATCTTCTATAGTGGTATTTTTTATAATCAAGGCCGTAAAGATTTCCTTGAAATTCGTCCAATTCGCAAAATCTCCATTGAATTTAGGAATAGAGATTTCCGGTAACCTGACTGATTGTTGTGTTCGAGAATTCGCAAAAGATGAGCACACATGCTGTTCGTTGTTAACAGAATTCTCCGAAATTTGATCGGAGTGATGATTGTTCTCACTGAGAATAATCTTAATCTGAGCTAAGAGAGTGACGTACTCGTCGTCAATATTTTCGTATTCCCTAAACTCAGAATCAGAAAATTCAAATTGCATTGATACTTGAGCAAATTGTTCATAAAGATTAGTGAGACGAGCCTGTTTTTCTATCAACACGTTATAGGATAGCCTATCTTTAATTTCATAATTACGTAATGCATTCATAGAGGAAATTAATAACTTTTTGAAATTATTTCTTTGATGCTCTTGTTGAGTGGTTTCATAGCCTGCGTGGGGGTCTAACTGCCTATTTTTCTTTGGACCCATTTTGATTTATTAAAATTTAGAAAAAAAATTTAAGAGGTTGAAATAAAACCTTCTATCACCCAAAACAAAAATAATGTCTTGCCACGATAGCCCTGCACGTCAAGGGGGGACTTGCAGACACAATTCACTGTTACGATGCGTAATAACAATTATGTGATAATGAACACTTATCACTACACACGAACACAATTTTGTTTGCCCTACAAACACATCCAAATGCAATACAATACAACGTATTGTCTAATAACTGGAAATAAATATCCGCGAACGGAGGACCAAATATGTTACGTGTATCGTCTGCAAAATGTGATTTGGCAGTATAAAAAAGAAAGTAGAATATGGAGGAATCTCTGATAGCTTTATATTTATGTATTTGGAGGACCAGCAGACTGTAAATTAAATGATACACATAACACATAAAATTAATTGAGCTGTACGGTATTGCATAGATGGATGGAATATGATAGGGCAAAAAAGAACAACATTAGCTGTAATAAAAAATAACAAATATTTAATTACTAAAAAATTTGAGTTAAAAGGTTAGTAAACAAACAAAAAAAATATTAAAAAACAGTAAGATAAAAATTGATGTGAAAAAAGTAATGAAAAAGAAATGAACAAAAGTAATTGAAAAACGGTAATCTTGAAGTCAGAAGTTGCCAAAAAATTAAAGTCTTTTCTTGCGTTAAATTTAAATATTAAAAGAGTGCACTCAAGTAGACTTCTGATGCATCAGAAAGAAGTTTGAAATAAGTAATCACTTATCCGTTGGAGCTCTGGTGGGTGTTTCTTGCAGCAGATGTCGGTCGAGAGATGTTGCAGCAGCAGGAGATTGTTGACGGGGATGGCGCAGAGTTGCGACCCCAAATTAAAATGTTGTGCAGAGCAGCGTCTTCTAGCAGATTGCAGTAGGCAACTAGGCGTTGCACCGCATATTGTAAGTAAATGCTAGAGAGCCGCTTCTTGCAACAGATTGCGGTAGGCAAAATAGATTTGCACCGCATACGAAAGTACGTCTGACCTCTGCGGAGGTCGCCACAAGAGTCCTTGATTTCGTCGGATGAAAAGTTTTTGAAGACTGGTCGGTCGAAATGTTGTCCTTTCGTGACACACAGGGGCGCTAGTGTCAATTTGCGTGTGTGTCTGAGGGCTAGCGCTGTTGGGGAGATGGCGAAGCTTGTGCACGCACTCAGCGCGCACGCATGCCCTTGGAGCCGGAGGGGCTCGGACAGGAAGTTGCCAAAAAAATGCGCCTGGAATAACAGCCTCCGGCACGTTCGCAGTCGCCACCCCAATGGGGGCGGGACGCGCGGAGGGTGTCCAGCAGGGGTGCAGGGGTCCAGCTGGGCGAGGCAAGGACTGCATTCCTGCGTACGACGCCACTCCGACCGATTTCAACTCACATATTTTTCAACACACTACACTGGTTGTTCAAATAATTGAGTATAAGAATTGTGCTACAAGAGTCCCCTGGGTGCAAGGAAATAAAAAATTCAATAAATAGTTTTAAATTGGGACGTAACACTACCTTTTTCTAACATTGGTTAAGGGCCCAGTTCACGCACGGGCGATCGAGTCGCGATAAAGAAAGCACGAGAAGAAAACCGTTGCAGACGAAAGCAAGAAGTCGAGTGGCGAAGTACGAAGTACGTAGTTGAGAAGATCGCGAGATCCGCCGATCGAAGCGAGTGCAAGCACGGGATCGTGTGTGAGAGTGCAAAAAGGCTCGAATTTTGTGCGACGCTAATTGTGTAACTTTTCTCGAACATCGAGGAGAAAAACAGACAAGAAGCCGCCATCTTGTTACACGCGAGCTGTGATTGGTCTTTCAACGGAGTGCGCGCGATTGGACTTACACGTTCAGAAAGCGCGAAGGGAATAGACAGTTCAAGAATTCGTGGTTACATATTAAAGTTTTGTATCGCAGTGTCGGTGATAATCATGAACGCGAGCGGCATGGTGCGCATCGAGGCCCTCGGCGCGATAACTATGACACGTGGAGGATACAAATGAAGGCATTGTTAGTAAAAAACGATGCATGGGTATATGTTAGCGGAGGAACTGCCAAACCCGAACCGATGGAAGAAAACGCAGCAGAGATTCAAGAGTGGATAAACAAGGACGAAAATGCGAAGTCCGACCTAATTCTTTCGATCGGACGTGATCAATTGAAATTAGTAAAAAATTGTGCCACGTCGCGCGCTTTATGGCTGAAACTTGAGGAGACCTACGCGTCAAAAGGACCGGCCCGAAAAGCGTCGTTGTTAAAGAATTTGACCTTGAAGAAAATGCACGACAACGACGACGTCCACGTTCACTTGCACGAATTTTTTGATTCGGTCGATAAGCTAGCGGAAATGGACATAACAATAAACGATGACTTACTCGCAATCATGCTGGTGTATAGCTTGCCAGCGAGCTATGAAAACTTCCGCGTGGCGATCGAAAGTCGTGATACGTTGCCTACACCTGACAACCTTAGGACAAAGATCACCGAGGAATATGATGCGAGGAAGAATTCGAATTCGTCGAGTTCGAATCAAGGAGCAATGTACGTCCAGAAAAAGCTGCTACCGAAGAACAAAAATGGGAGAGCAAGTGATGACAAAAAGAACCAAAAAGGAAACACGTTCAGTTATAAATGTTTAAATGTCATGAACAGGGGCACAAGGCATCGGAATGTCCACTCAAAAGGAAGAACAGTGACAACTCGGCAAATGTGGTCCTACTATCGACGGAAGCGCAGATCGACATGTGTCAGAATGTAAGCGACATAACCTTGAGTGACTGGTGTCTCGACAGTGGTTGTACTTCACACCTGTGTCGAGACTTAAATCAATTCACAGATGTGGGAAATGGTTCAGGTGGCCAGGTGAAAGTTAGCCAACAACGCGTCCGCCGAAATCAAGAGAAAAGGCACAGCCGTGATCAAAACGAAGATGCAAGGTGATTCATGTGACGTGAAGGTGATCGATGTATTGCACGTTCCTGAACTGAGACATAACCTTTTATCAGTGTCGAAAATTACTGATAAAGGATACAAGGTGCTGTTCGACAAGTATCAGGCTGAAATTTTCGACGAAGAAGGCGATACCAAAGTAATCGCAAAACGAGTCGATGATCTGTATTACGTCAGAGGTGAATCATCGGAAAGCTGTCAAAGTGGAGTTTCCGTAGAAAAAGAGGAGATCGAACCCAAGAACCTCACTCAAAATTGGCATAAGAGAATGGGACACCTAAATTTTCGGGATCTGGTCAACGCATCGAAGACCGGAGTCATTCAGGGCGTTACTTTGCCGAACGGATCTGAAGATGCAAGCTGTGACATTTGCCTCAAGGGGAAGATGGCGAGACCGTCGTTTCCGAAACAAACCAGTCGAAGTACGAGTAGGTTGGAGATTATACACACAGACTTGTGCGGTCCTATGACAATCGCCTCCAACGGGGGATCGGTGTATCTACTAACATTTATTGATGACTTTTCAAGATGGGCTGAGGTGCGTTTCCTGAGGAACAAAAGTCAAGTTCTTGAAGAATTCAAAAGTTTCAAGGCTCTTGTCGAGAATAAGCACGAAGCTAAAATTAAGGAAATCCAGTCGGATAACGGAAGAGAATACATGAATGCAGAATTCGACGCTTTTCTGAAGTCGGAGGGCATTAAACGTCGACTCACGGCTCCGTACACGCCGCAACAGAACGGGGTAGCGGAGAGGATGAACAGAACGCTGATCGAAATGGCTCGCTGTTTGTTAATCCAATCTGGGCTGCCATCGACGTTCTGGGCTGAAGCCGTCTCTACGGCGTGTCACATCAGAAATCGGTGCCCAGCAAAGAAGATTGAGAAAAAGACACCTTACGAGCTTTGGAACGATAGAGTTCCAAACGTCGCCTACTTTCGAAATTTCGGATGCAGAGCTTTCGTACTCAACAAGGCGCCAAACAAGGGGAAGTTAGATGACAGAGCAACAGAAGGAATTTTCGTGGGCTATGCTGACCAGTCGAAGGCATATCGAATTTGGTTGCCAAAGTCTAGAAAGATCGAAATTACCAGAGATGTGAGATTCATCGAGAACTGCCCCGCGCCTGCTGTCAACGATGTTATTGAACGAGATTGGTTCGATGTGGATCTTGGCAGATCATCTACCGAAGAAATCGTTCGCGAATCTGAGCCGAGCGACGAAAAACATGATGCACGGGAATCATCAGACGACGAGGAGCCCTTCCTTGGATTCCCACCATCGATCGTCCAAAACGAGGCTACAGAAGATGGAGCTGGAGAGGACGGAGCTCAAGACGAAATCGTGGCACCAAATCGACGTCGCGGGCGGCCGAGAATCATCCGAACTGGACGTCCTGGGCGACCACGAAAAGACAACACTGGTGGCGCGAGTGTGGAGCCGGTAACCGCAGACGTTGCCGAGGTTTTTACGTTGGACGCAATGTCTGGATCCGATTCTTCGGAGTGGAAAAACTCGATGGCCTCAGAAGTGAAGTCGATCATCCAAAAAGGGACATGGGAGATAGTGGCCAGGCCGAAGAATCAGCGCACTATTGGAAGCAGATTCGTTCTGCGAACTAAGTACAAAGCTGATGGCACAATCGAAAAGCGCAAGGCACGCGTGGTGGCGCGCGGATTCGGCTTGAGACCTGAAATCGACTTCCACGAGACGTTTGCACCAGTGGCAAGACTATCATCGATACGGACCGTGGTAGCTGTGGCAGTTATTCAAGACATGCACGCTCGACAACTGGACATCTCAACCGCTTATTTGAACGGAGTCATTAAGGAGCGTATCTTCATGGAAGCTCCCAAACATTTAACTGAGGTCCTCGAGCATATCGTGGAGAACGAGAAAAAGGACGCAGATATCAGAGGAAGAGCTCAAGAAATGGGGAAGCAGTTACTTGAAGAAGACGCAGTTCTGTTGTTGAAGAAGGGGCTTTACGGCCTACCACAGGCAGGTAGAGCATGGAATGAGCGACTAGATGAAGAACTGCGAAAGCTTGGAGCAGTCCCATCTGACGCAGATCCATGCGTGTACATCATTCAAGCAGCTGAAGCAACAAGTTACATCGTTATTTACGTCGATGACATGGTGGTATTCTCAACGAGCGAGGCGGAGATTGATCGAGTCAAGAATCATCTTTGTGAAAGTTTCGAGGTAAAGGACTTGGGAGAACTTGGATATTGCTTAGGACTTGAATTTAACCGAAGAGAGGGGTGCATTGCGATAAATCAAAAGGGATACATCAACGAGATACTTGAGAAGTATCGAATGAGTGACTGTAACCCTGTATCCACTCCGTTGGAACCTGGTACAAAATTGATGAAAGTTGAAGGAGAGGACGCTTGCCCAAAACATATCCCTTATCGTGAACTTGTGGGCAGTCTGATGTATTTGTCGGTCGGAACGCGGCCTGACATAGCTCACGCCGTGAGTTACCTCAGCCAGTTCAACAACTGTTTTGGAGAACTTCATTGGAAGGCGGCTAAGAGGGTCCTACGCTACTTAAAGGGGACGAGTGACCTGAGTTTGATGTATTCCAAGAAAAGTGAACCGGCTGTAATGTTCACGGATGCAGATTGGGGCAGCGGTCTTATTGACAGGAAATCCTATACAGGATACTCTTTCCTATTTGGAGGAGCTGCAGTCAGTTGGGCATCGAGGAAGCAACCGACAGTCGCCTTGTCCTCGACTGAAGCCGAATACTTGGCGTTAACCGAAGCGTCCAAGGAGGCCATTTATATGAGAAGATTACTGAAGAGTCTCGGAGTCAACATGAAGAGCATTGTTGTGAAAAATGACAATGTTGGCGCTCAGAAGTTATCTTCAAATCCAGTGTTCCACGATCGTACCAAACATGTGGATATTAAGCACCATTTCGTCCGTGATGTCGTGAAGTCAGGAGAGATCACCATCGAGCACGTGCCCACTCAAGACATGGTAGCTGACGTGTTGACTAAAGGACTTACCCGTGTGAAACATGAAAACTGTGTCAAGGGACTCGGACTGAAATGCATGTGATCTTGTGTTTTGGTTTTGTATGGTAATCGTGGTTCGAGGGGAAGTATTGATGTAAATTCTGTCACTTTGTGCGACCCACTATTACCAACTAGGACTGTAGCGCCCTCGTGGTCCTAGTTTGAACTACTATAGGCTCGCTCCATGCAAGGAGCTCAGTTGGTCTCAGTTCGTTCTCATGTACTGTGTGAGCCACCTCGTGTGTGTAATGCGTTAGTCATGCATGTGGGTCCTCTCAAGAAGTGTTCTATTTATTCGCTCTCGCAACCCACTTCAAGTGCTACCTTTTTCTAACAGTATTGGTAATTGTTAATAAATTTCTCATTTTAATTAGAAAAGTATTTCAGAGATTATTTAGTGACGAATTAAAAATTAATCGAAACGTAAGTAATAGACCCCACGGGAATTTTCCATTTTTTGGAAAGAAAAGAAAGAAGCCCAAAATATTTGTGGGTATAATAGTATTCCGTATAAAATGTGGAATAAAACGTTTAATTCTCAGAAGCCAAATCTGTGTAGTTCAGGTGTTATAAGAACTCAAATATTGAATATCAAAAAAAAGTGGGTGTGTTTTGATTAATATTCAAAGTTTTTTCAATCAGAACGCTGCTACCCCAGAATTATTTAAAGTTGGCATATTTTTAGGCAATGTATGGGCAATTGTTCATAAATTTCTCATTTCAGTTAATAACGTATTTCAGAGATTATTTTCCGAGTAATGAAAAATTAATCGAAAGGTATGTTGTAGTCTTCACGGGAATTTCTCATTTTTTGCAAAGGAAAGAGAAAAGCCAAAAATTATTTGTAGGCATAATAGTATTTCTTATAACGTGTGAAATATGACCCTCAATATTCAGAAGCCAAATCTTAGTAGTTCAGGTGTTATAAGAAGTCAAATATTGAATACCAAAAAAAATTGGGTGTGATTTGATTAATATTCTATTTTTTTTTCAATCAGAACGCTGCTAGCCCAAAATTATTATAAGTTGGCATCTTATTAGACAATGTATGGAATATTATTAGTAAATTTCTCATTTGAATTAGTAAAGTATTTCAGAGATTATTTTGTGAGGAATGAAAAATTAATCGAAAAGTATGTTGTAGTTCTCACCGGAATTTCTCATTTTTTGGAAAAGAAAGAGAAAAGCCCAAAATTATTTTTGGGTATAATAGTATTTCGTATAGTATATGGAATATGACGTTCAATATTCAGAAGCCTAACCTTTGTAGTTCAGGTGTTATAAGAACTTAAATATTGAATATCGAAAAAAATTGGGTTTGATTTGATTAATATTCTATTTTTTTTCAATCATAACGGTGCTAGCCCAAAATTATTTTAAGTTGGCATATTATTAGGCAATGTATGGGCAATTGTTAATAATTTTCTCATTTGAATTAGTAACTATTTCAGAGATTATTTTCCGAGTAATGAAAAATTAATCGAAAGGTATGTTGTAGTCTTCACGGGAATTTCTCATTTTTTGGAAAGGAAAGAGAAAAGCCCAAAATTATTTGTGGGCATAATAGTATTTCTTATAACGTGTGAAATATGAACCTCAATATTCAGAAGCCAAATCTTGGTAGTTCAGGTGTTATAAGAAGTCAAATATTGAATACCAAAAAAAATTGGGTGTGATTTGATTAATATTCTATTTTTTTCAATCAGAACGCTGCTAGCCCAAAATTATTTAAAGTTGGCTTAATATTAGGCAATGTATGGGCAATTGTTAGTAAATTTCTCATTTCAGTTCATAACGTATTTCAGAGATTATTTTCCGAGTAATGAAAAATTAATCGAAAGGTATGTTGTAGTCTTCACGGGAATTTCTCATTTTTTGCAAAGGAAAGAGAAAAGCCCAAAATTATTTGTGGGTATAATAGTATTTCGTATAGTATGTGGAATACGACGTTCAATATTCAGAAGCCAAATCTTAGTAGTTCAGGTGTTATAAGAACATAAATATTGAATACCAAAAAAAATTGGGTGTGATTTGATTAATATTCTTTTTTTTTTTCAATCAGAACGCTGCTAGCCCAAAATTATTTAAAGTTGGTATATTATTCGACAATGTATGGGCAATTGTTAGTAAATTTCTCATTTGAATTAGTAGAGTATTTCAGAGATTATTTTGTGAGGAATGAAAAATTAATCGAAAGGTATGTTGTAGTCTTCACGGGAATTTCTCATTTTTTGCAAAGGAAAGAGAAAAGCCCAAAATTATTTGTGGGTATAATAGTATTTCGTATAGTATGTGGAATACGACGTTCAATATTCAGAAGCCAAATCTTAGTAGTTCAGGTGTTATAAGAACTTAAATATTGAATATCGAAAAAAATGGGGTTTGATTTGATTAATATTCTATTTTTTTCAATCAGAACGCTGCTAGCCCAAAATTATTTAAAGTCGGCATATTATTCGACAATGTATGGGCAATTGTTAGTAAATTTCGCATTTGAATTAGTAAAGTATTTCAGAGATTATTTTGTGAGGAATGAAAAATTAATCGAGAGGTATGTTGTAGTTCTCAGCGGAATTTCTCTTTTTTTGGAAAAGAAAGAGAGAAGCCCAAAATTATTTGTGGGTATAATAGTATTTCGTATAGTATGTGGAATATGACGTTCAATATTCAGAAGGCAAATCTTTGTAGTTCAGGTGTTATAAGAATTTAAATATTGAATATCGAAAAAAATTGGGTGTGATTTGATTAATATACTATTTTTTTCAATCAGAACGCTGCTAGCCCAAAATTATTTAAAGTTGGCATAATATTAAGCAACGTATGGGCAATTGTTAGTAAATTTCTCATTTCAGTTCATAACGTATTTCAGAGATTATTTTCCGAGTAATGAAAAATTAATCGAAAGGTATGTTGTAGTCTTCACGGGAATTTCTCATTTTTTGCAAAGGAAAGAGAAAAGCCAAAAATTATTTGTGGGCATAATAGTATTTCATTATAACGTGTGAAATATGACCCTCAATATTCAGAAGCCAAATCTTAGTAGTTCAGGTGTTATAAGAAGTCAAATATTGAATACCAAAAAAAATTGGGTGTGATTTGATTAATATTCTATTTTTTTCAATCAGAACGCTGCTAGCCCAAAATTATTTAAAGTTGGCTTAATATTAGGCAATGTATGGGCAATTGTTAGTAAATTTCTCATTTCAATTCAGTAACGTATTTCAGAGATTATTTTCCGAGTAATGAAAAATTAATCGAAAGGTATGTTGTAGTCTTCACGGGAATTTCTCATTTTTTGCAAAGGAAAGAGAAAACCCAAAATTATTTGTGGGCATAATAGTATTTCTTATAATGTGTGAAATATGACGCTCAATATTCAGAAGCCAAATCTTTGTAGTTCAGGTGTTATAAGAACTCAAATATTGAATATCTTTAAACAGTGGGTGTGTTTTGGATAATATTTTATTTTTTTCAATCAGAACGGTGCTAGCCCAAAATATTTTAAGTTAGCATATTAGTAGGCAATGTATGGGCAATAGTTAATAAATTTCTTATTTGAATTAGTGAAGTATTTCAGAGTTTATTTTGTGAGGAATGAAAAATTAATCGACAGGTATGTTGTAGACCCCACGGGAATTTTCCATTTTTGAAAAAGAAAGAGTAAAGCCCAAAATTATTTGTGAGTGTAACCGTATTGCTTATACTATGTTGTAGACGGCGTTTAATCTTCAGAAGCCAAATCCTTCGAGTTCAGGTGTTATAAGAACTCAAATATTGAATATCTTTAAACAGTGGGTGTGTTTTGATTAATATTCAATTTTTTTCAATAGGAACTGTGCTAGCCTAAAATTATTTGAGATTGGCATATTGATATGTAATGTATGATATGTATTGATATGTAATGTATTATTTGAGGAGTGAAAAATTAATTAAAAGTTATATTGTATTATTATTTGTGGGTATAACCGTAAAATTATTTGTGGGTGTAACCGTATTCCTTATTGTGTGTTGTATGTCATACGGCACTGCCATGAGGCATATCCTAGTACTTCTGTTTTTATAAGAACGGAAATGTTGAATATCGAAAAAAATATGGACTGGTTTTGACTAATATCGCGTTTTTAGTACGATCTAATATAGCCTGAAATTATTTGAGATTTGAATATTATTAGCTAATTTATGTGCAATAGTTAATAAATTCTTTATGTGAATTGGTACAGAATTTTGGGGTTTACTTTTTCTGATGTGGGAAACGTGGTCAAAAAGTATATTGTAGTTCTCACGCGAATTTTCCATTTCTTGGAAAAGTAACCGCGAAGTTCAAAATGATTCATGAGTATAGCCGTATTCCCTATCATGTGTTGTATATGGCCCTTTATTGCCAGGAACGAAATCCTTGTAATTCAGGTTTTATAATATCGCAAATATTGGATAGCAGAAACAAAAGTTATTCTATTGATTATTATTCCTTTATTTTTCAATATGAAAGAGTCTAGCCCGAAATTATTTGAGATTAGCTAATTTGAGAAGCATTTTCCGTGCAAATGTGATTTTTTTTTGACGAATGAAAGATTGAGAAAAAAATGTAGTTTGCCTGTTACACTAGGCATTATTCTTTTCCCATTTTTGGATTTCTATATTTTTGATTGTGATTTTAGAATTGTAGATGTATAGTTAAATAACTATTTTATCTTTTAATTCGTCGGTGGAGAGAATTTTTCTTGTATGAAATATTTAACAAGTCCATATTGGATGTTTACAGAGGAATGAATCAAAGTAATTATTTTAAGGCTTGATATTGATCCTGTCGGAATAAATGGTAAAACTCTCAACAAATAAATTTTTTTTCTTTTTTAATGTTGGAAATACACGTGTACGGTATAATTCTCCCAGAATATGAGTGAAGTTTCTCCGGATTTCCTAGTTTTGAGATAGTGAGATTCTAGCTTCTCCATCCTCGTATTTTCTAAGTTGATTTCGGGCCGTTTTTCGATGACACTAAAGAACCCAAAATTATGGCGCAATATTTTCTGAGTCGAGTTGCAATTGGGATGGTTTTAAATATTTTTTATCGTACTTAGGGGGAGTTTCAAAATTTTGATAAGCAACAAAAATTTCGCATGTTTACGACCACACAAATATTTTCGAATTTTCAGTACGGGTGGGTGTTAAATTAACAACCCACAATTTTTAACCTTCATTTCGGAGATTGTAGGGTACCAAAAATAATGTTTTTGGTGTCACTGAAGAGCCCAAAAATATCCCAAACTAATGGTGAGAGAAATTTTGAAATTTGGGTATTAGGGGTGGTTTTGACTTTTGTTTTTGTATTTAGGGGCGTGTTTCGGAATTTTGAAAATTGGCCCCCAGGAGCCCAAAATTCACTGGTTTTGACCGTACAAAAAATTTTGAGTTTTGAGGAAGTGGGGGTGCTAGCTTTACCACCCCTATTTTTGGAATCTTAATTTCGGGGTGTTGTGGGACACCAAAAATAATGTTCTTGGTGTCACTGAAGAGCCCAAAATTATCCCAAACTCATGGTGGAAGAATTTTTGAAATTTGAGAATTAGGGGTGGTTTTGATTTTTTGTTTTTGAATTTCGGGGTGTGTTTCGGAATTTTGAAAAGTGGCCCCCAGGAGCCCAAAATTCACTTGTTTCGACCGTAGAAAAAATTTGAGTTTTGAGGAAGTGGGGGTGCTAGCTTTACCACCCCTATTTTTGAAACCTTAATTTCGGGGTGTTGTGGGGCACAAAAAATAATGTTCTTGGTGTCTCTGAAGAGCCCAAAATTATTCCAAACCCATGGCGGAAGAATTTTTGAAATTTGAGAATTAGGGGTGGTTTTGAGTTTTTGTTTTTGAGTTTAGGGGTGAGTTTTGAAATTTTGAAAAGTGGCCCCCAGGAGCCCAAAATTCACTTGTTTCGACCGTACAAAAAAAATTTGAATTTTAAGAAAGTGGGGGTGCTAGCTTTACGGCCAAAATTTGACAAAATGGTAATTTCGGGGTGAGGGGGGTTAGCCCAAAATTTTTGGAAGGGGGTTGAAATTAGCCCAAAATGTGGCGCCAAGAATTTTTGAGTTTGGAGA
>JAHLJT010002508.1:0-22337 GCA_031308135.1 Acheta domesticus
GAATTTGTGTTCTAGACCATTTTCCTTTGTAGAAAATTAATATTGACTTTCATTTCTGATTTACACTACTGTTAATGTTTCTCTACATATTCTCTATTTGTACATTTCCTGCAACTCTCAAAAATGTTACATTAACAAAGAAAATTATATGATTTCTCTAAAAAAAAAATACACAGTAATTAGATGTTTGCAGTCTATTTTACTCTTAAGGGTAGGTATTATGAATGTCATTCATTGCTTCAGCACCTTTTTGTGAAGGCAGTATACAAAAATAAAAAGATATTAGTCATTGAAAATATGCTTGTTACATTATTCTTTCAAAATATTAAGTTATAAAACAGATGGAAAATATTAAAATTATAAAATAGATTTCATTATTTATGCATATTATTATCCAATTGTAATATAATAAAAATATGGAGTATTCATGCATTTTATTTCTTAAACACATTGCATTGAAGTGGGTAAAAAGTTAAATGTTGGTTTTGATTTTTGTAATGCAATGTCTCATTTATTTAATTGAATACTACTTTTGTAATTTCCATAATGTCTGATCTATAGATTCATTATCAAGATGAGATTATTCCCAAGCGTATAACATTTATTCAATTTTACAATCATCTGATCCTTCTAAAAATTAACATAATCTTCTGTCATTTAATATGACATCTATTTCCTCATTTTTATTTCATAGATTTATTGAGACAAAGAATCATGATAAGAAATGAATCTCGAGCCAATCATTTCTAATAATCGTTATTTTTGTTGAATAGTGCCAGTTAAGTAGTGTGTTAAGTAGTGGACAAATTAAATAACACCTGTTTGACACAAATCTTGACAGGGCAAACATGTTGCAAAATTGTATACTCTTCTAGTACCAATTTACCAAATTTATAAATAAGTATAGTAGTAAAAAGAAATTAAAGTTTCTTGTATACTCTTACCTGTTGAAGTGTTGGTCCCCATAATGTTACTGAATACAGTTGTGATCTACCTGTTGTTGCAACCAAAGTAGTTTCACCAGGATTAATCTGAAGTGTCTGTATAGAATTGTAAGCTGGATCTAATTGTGTTGGTTCTTCACTGGCTGGAGCATCATCCTCTGACAAAACTTCTAATTTAAACACATTTCTTTTCACATACTTATGATTAGTTTCTTTTTCAAAAAGAATTACTGTTCCTACTCCCATAACAAAAGCAAACCCCCTTGTGAACGCAATAAGTTCTCGTATATTAAGATGCAATTTCTCTTCACTTGCAAGTGTTGTAATTGACTCCTCAGTACGTAAGAGGGGTGGTGGCATTTCTCTACAAACAATACCCACACAATTAATCTTTAAAATCTTACTCATTCTTCATTTAATTATTTTTAACACAAATGTAGAAAAATTAGCTTACTCAAGGTCTTTTGATTTTAAATCAATTTCTACTAGATCTTTAGCTTCATACACCAATTTAAGTTCTCCAAATTCCACCAAAAGGAGATGTCCATCTTCAGTACCAGCAAGAACTCTGTCTATTCCAAGCCAACACGAACATGTCAATGGATATTTCTCTGATTTGGAAAATCCATACGGTCTCCACATGTTTTCTGACAATCCAAGTAGGCGAAAAAGTCCAGGTCCAACCACACACACGATAGTTGCATCAGTTGGATTCGGTAAAACCTGCACATTTATTTATTAAATTACCAGTGGCCTGCAGCAGCAAAAACAGTGCTGGCAAGTGTGGAAAATAGGGTCCTGGAGTAGCAAAAATGCTGCTTGCAAGTACGTGGAAATAAGTATTTTTGCTGCTGCAAACCCCTACATTCCTACCCAATAGGCTTGCAAGACAGCAAGTAAATCAATGAAAACTTGTATGGAAATTGCTGGAAGGAGAGAAAGATACTGAGGACACTTAACTCAAACAATAATACACATTAGGTACATGATGGTATTTGAGTGGATCACCTAAGGTGGCTAAAGCAAATATCTTTGAAATAGTGAGGCATGGAGACACGATTCGCACCAATTTATTGTAAATGAAGGGGAAATATCATACTTAATTTAATTTAATTTCGAAAACGTTTTTAAGATATTGATGTAATTTTGATTGAATGGTGAATAGTTTTATCACCACCATTCTAAAGTTCTCACAGAGAAAAGCACAATGATATAATTATTTTTAATATTGGAAAGAAAGTGTAGAAAAATATTGCTCCAATTGTTAACACAGAGAAACTGTGAGTTAACATTATCAAATATTTGCATTTTCCAGACAAAATCAAAACTGATTCATTGTTTTTGAATTTTTCCAGTCTTCCTGGGTATTTAACAAATCCATTGATACCTTGGACATTGCCAGGGGCTGCTTGGTTTTCCATCAGTTTATATGTGCATTCAAAATTAGTAATATAGATTATTACTTGAGGCGAAAGCAACCTGCAACTGATATTTACTTAACACATTAGTAAATATACATGTGAAACTGCATAAATTAAAACTCTGAATGAATATTTTTGCATCCAATCTGCACAAAATAGCAAGAGGAATTTCTCTGAGTTGCTAGCATTCTTAAAATTACCAAAACTATTGAGTGTTAAATTTATAGCAAATAATAAAACTGATAATACTTTGTTTCCAGAAATGTAAGGAATGGATATTTTAACATATCTAGTCTTGAAAAATTCACTTACGATAAATTCGTAATGAAATACAAACATAGCTACTTCCATCACCAAACAATTATATTAGGTATGTCATATTCATTATTGTAAAATACCTTGATATTCTTAAGATACAAATTTCCATTTTGAAGATTGTAAAATTATTTTTCCATCATCAGTATTTTCTAATAGTATATATAATCTGCCAATTCAAGTTATTTCAGGAATTAGGAAGTATGTTTCTAAAGTTTGAAGTGAAATGAAATTTTTTTTATTGTCATTGACTATGACTGGCTTGTTAAAATAAAAAATAAAAGGAAAAAATAATTTAAAAAACCTATCAAAAACCAAAAAAAAGGAAGGAAGGAAGAAGAAGAAGAAGGAAAAAAAAGAAAAGAAAAGAAGAAGAAAAACAAACAAACAAACAAACACATGAAACATTCCAACATTACCAGTGTGTTATAGTATGAAATTTAATTATGTGAGAGGAAATCTATCCTTCTAGGTTTATACAAGAGTAATTTACTGTATTCACTTCTACTAACTTTTAGAACTCTTTCTTTAAATTTTTGTCTGTATAGCATTTTTTAATGTGAAGAAGCCAAAAATTGACAGATGTATATTTTCCAAGAATTTAATAGAGCATCAGATAATGTTTACATAATAAACTGAAGTCTAAATAATGAATTGCTTTGGAATTTTGAAATGAAACTCCAGTTTTTGGAATCCTACCTCCAATACAGGGCCTGGATTCTCAGGATTGAAATCTTTATATGTTGATTCAACTTTTCCTTTGTCACAGTTGTAATACAACATTGTCCATTCTGGTTCTCCTAGAATAGTCACTAGAAATTTGTTGTCATGAGTAAAGTACATGTGCTGAAATTCTAGTGCTTTTGAGTCTGGCGGTGGTAAAAGAACCTTCTTGCGTTTGAGAGTGATACTATCATACACAGTTATACAAGGTTTCTCATTTTCATCTCCTTTGTCAGCAACAGCCAAGACATCTCTGTATTGAAGTATCATCCACATTAATAGGGAAAGTGAAAAATGGACATGAGTAATTATTTTCTATACTTATTTATGGATTTATGGGGTAATCTATCGTACAACATACCTGTTTGGTGAAACAACCAAACATGATATATTTTTAATGCTGTCTTGAGAATGATATATGTATCGTTGCCTCGTCAGAGCAAAATTATGAAATATCAAGACTCTGCCAGCCGGATACACAACTTCTGAATCTGATACATACTGTACTCCTTTCTTTACGCCCGTTTTCAGGCCCAGAATGAAACGTGGTTCCAAAACTGGGATAGTATTCGTAGTCATAGCCATTGTGGACTTTTTAAAATTATTTATTCAAAATTGCTGGTTAAGTGGCAAACATTATTATTTGAAACTGTGTTCGGGATACACAGGTGTCACGACATACGTGCATGGCGTACCATAACACGCGTCACTCACGTTTTTAAATATGAACTTTTAATTAAACGTTTTTAATTACGAGTTTAAGGATAAAGTGCACATTCAGATTGCAGTGGATTGCAGGATGACAGATAGGTATATCACAGAGAAAAGCAAGCTCGCTTGATGTTAGAATGTAAATATTACGGTATCTTAGCAACCGGTGACGGACCATCCGCTGGAGAGAAAGAAAATGAGGAATAGGTACAGTACCTAACATTCTTATTCGTACATTCGGATTTAGGAACAAAAAGTTATATCTCGTCGTAAAATATTTTAAAATAAGGTTTTTGTTGAAATTGTGCACAATTGGATTAGTAGCAAATATATAATGTCAATAAAAATTATTACATAAATGTATGTTTAAAGTAATATTAATATTGAATAAAACAAATCTCTTTCGTTTCAACATTGCTATCAACCCGACCCCGCTCAAACTGGTCCAATTGCTTAAAGGAAGAACAAGTGCGACGCAGTGTCAGCTCCAAGTCGCTACTAGACCTTATCGCAGTGGAGAGCGCCTTTTAAAGCCGCGGAGTAGATGGAGCGTCCGGGCCATTTCATCACACTGCCATTATAAGAACCTGGAAACATTGGAAATATGAAGGAAGAGAAAAATAGGGATGCCGAAAATTGATTGAGGTTTCAGGTATGTCAACTGCTAAAGTCATTAGTCCCGTAAGTTTAGTCCGCGCGTCAGTCGTCCGTGAAATGTTAATCACGGCTACTACGACCCCCGACCCTTATCGCCTACTTGATTGCTCGTGCCCTTCCCGGTGATGCATTACATTTCTCCGTCAGTGTAGTTGGGTAAATCGTCTAAGGCAGCCCTAATTAGTAATTACTGTGCTTTGATATAATTTTTTACTTGAATAATTATAATATATTAACTTAAATTCAATAAACATCGTTCTCTTTGACACAAAAAATTATTGTAACTGGAAAGATCTTTTCCCGCAGCTCTCTTTATGGGTGTGTCTTGCCATTTTGAAAGCAGAATTCCAGATATGAATGTCGCTTGGCCAGATAGGACCTGAAATCTTCAATGAAATACATTACGTTTCCATCCATTGGAGCGTTTCGTAATTCTGGTTCCTCACATTCCTTAATGTTTCTCAGTGAATGGTTCACACAGTGATTCTTTTGCAGCCAGGACAATTGATTTAGAGACAGAATGCTTCTCGCTTAACCTGCTACAAACATGAAAACTCATTACTCTGCGGGACAATGTTGTTACGACCAATGAATTATTCTCCATAGGGTCACGATATATTTAAGTACTGAATAAAGAAGAAAAGAAATACAGCACATTATCAAGCGACTGACAACGCAACTTACGTGCTGAATTGCTTGATGGTCGCATTGCCAACATGTAAATGTTTTTTTTCTATCTTGAAAGTAAAATGTTCATAAAATTTATCACTCCCTTCCCATCATGGGTTATTAAGCGACTTGAAAGAGATATTACTCTCCCAGCCTTGTATCCTTGATCCCACGTTCTATCGTAGAAGCAGATTGTTTTGCGGTTCTAATAAAACATTCATTTAATGAATACAAAAAGGGGATAACACTAATAATATTTCAGTGCAGATAAAACTTCTTTAAAGTTGGAATACAAAATAACAAATTCGAAAGATTTATTTTGGTTTACGATTACTTTATCATTTTTCTAACATTTCCCAATTTAATTTCAATAAACAATAATTTTCATGATTAATTCGCAGTAATAGTAGAGAAGGTCCAAATATGGGATAGCTGTTGATTTTTGAATGTAGTTGGCACATTTTTGGACATATGAGGGAATTTAAACTTTGAGCTGTACCTTTGACTCATATCCTTCAATTCTGGAAAGTTTCAGAATAAAAAAATCACAGTTTCATAAAAAATATTTTTTAAAAAATGTCAAAATGTCGCATTTTGAAAATGGGGTCCAAATATGGGCAACCCCGATTTTTTTGAAAAATTTAATGATAAAAGTAATGACAATAAAATTCACTTGCAAATAGTAGAATATAAGCACAAAGTCGTAAATTCACTTACAAAAATCACATATATACACATTTCTCTCCCAACCAGCACATTCTGTATGTGCCCACCCATGACATGTATCAGGCTGTACCCAATATTCACCATTTCTAACTTCGGAAAGCAACGGTAAAACAGACAGGAATCATCACCTTGTTGAGGGATTTTTGTGGGTTGCGGTCTCTCAAATTCCCAATCGGAGTCATCCTGTGATGGCTCTCTCTGATCTTCTGAGTCGGAGAAACACGGTGAAGGAGGACGATTTTTTCTTCTTGCTCTTTGATATCTGGGGTTTTTGCTCATTCTTCCTTTCCTCTTTCACTCCATGAGCAGTAAATGGAAGCTTTGGGGGGGGGGGGGTCAATTTGGAGCGGTCCTCGCGGTTGTAGCCCGGACCGTTGTAGCTTCTCTCGGTAAGGTATTCCAGTGATCAGTGATGCTTTAGCTGACTTCAAATGAAATAATTATAATTATTTTCATAAATAGTAGTTACATTGTAATTAGGTACATCATTTTTAGGTCACTTGAAAATGGTTTTGGTCTGGTCCAAATATGAACCTCGACGGAGAGGTAGCCCGTTTTTAGACCTCACTCACTAGCCCATATTTACACCAAACTCCCTTCTACAAAACCATCATGCTGGCCATTACTGGTGTGAAGTAGGAGATTGAATGAGGCATTTAAACCGTTCACCAACTCAACGTTAACACAGCCCTGCTGCAAAATAACATTTACAGCTCACTATTTGTGAAAAACAATATTGTACATACTTGCTGAAGACTTGATGGAAAAACGCGACAATCGATTGTTTTATGTTGAGCTTCTGAAAGGGCTGGCTGATGTGTACCAACTGCTCGTCACTCTTCAATGGAACCGAGGGGACTACTTTCACGCCATTTCCGATAGAGTTCGCCAGTTCCGAGAGAAACTAGCCCTTTTTTAGACCCTAGCCTGTATTTGGATCTTCTCCTCTAATATTGGTTAGTACACCTACTGTACGTGCAGGAAAACATAATTTTTACTTTTTACAACAATTTTTCGGTATCAGAGGACCCCAAAATGTGTATTTCCGTTGAAATCTCGAAATCGATTTTCCTCAACATTACATAACTTTCTTTAATACTGCGTACTTTACTCTGTGTATACGTACGTATAGGAAAAATATACTAGTTATGCTACAAAATGACTCAGACTTTCTCGCACTATGTAGTTGGTTTTCTAATTTCTTTGGTATGGACTAGTTTTTCGATTTGACGTTCATCTCAGCTGTCATCTGTCGCCACGAAAGTACATTTTTTTAAATATTTTTTCAGTTTGTTTGTCCTTTAGCGATAGAACTTAAAAAATGACTTTAAGAATATTATAGAAGAGTAAAATATCGTCCTGGATGGCAAATTCCGTTGACAAATTTGGAGCTGTTTTTGAGAAAATGTCATTTAAGCATTTCTGTAAATGCGAAATTTGAAGCTTTTGTTTTGTTTTGTTTTTTGTTTTGTTTTTTTTTTTGCACAGAAAACTTTTGATTTTCGAAAAATTTCATCGGAAATAATTTGAAGTACTTGTACTCGAAATGCAGTAATGTAAATAAATCGCTGGTAATATAGATGTAAACGGCGTGAGAGATATTTTTTAAAAAGTACAATAGAGTAATTTTTGTAAAAACATAAGAAAACATTAAAGTGGCGTGGATGTTGTTTATTGCATTTAAATCCCTTATTGCTATCCCTTCAAACAATTTAAAGAAAAAATTGAAGGCGTTTTCGAGAAGATGGGGTTTGAGCGTATCAGAAAATGCGGAATTTGGGGCTCATTTTCACAGAAAACTTGTGAGTTTTCCAGAAACTTTTATAGGATATCCTTTGAATCAAATGTACTCATAAATGTAATACTGTAAATAAATCGCTGTTAATATAAATACGAACAACGCGCGAGGTATGTCCAAAAAATTACATTTGTATAATTTTTGTAAAACAAAAGAATAGAGCAAAATGGCCTCAATGTCTTATACAGAACATTTAGCACTATCCCTACCAAAAGTTTAAAGAAAAAAGTTGAGCCTTTTTTAAGAAATTCTAATTTTTCATATTTTTTTATACTGCATATATTTGGCTCACTACTGCGTGAAAACTTCTAAAATTTTATGCATGCAAAAGGGACATGTAATGTTTTCAGGGTAATGCAAAAAATATGCATGACCCTAAAACCGAATAAACCTAAACGAATGACCTAAAAATGAAAAAGGCTAATTGAAACGTCCAGTATGAGAGGGAGCTAACCCACAAGGGTATGGAACTGAGATAAATTGAGTTTTGCTTTTGGATTGTTTTATCAATTATTTGAATAATAAAGAGGATGATTTTCCTTGTTGTTTTCAACAAACTTGTTTATTTGGGAAAATATGATTTAGCAATTCTAGAAGTATTTTACAGCTGATACACAGACCCAAAAGTATGTAATATGTATTCACCAATATATCGAGTGATTATTTTCGTAATTATTCCAACATTCTTTACGTTTTGTTGTATTATTTTTTTTGTAGTGACAACACTAAGATATCCATTTTGAATGTGGCAAAGTGCCTGTCTTTGAAAAATTAAAAAAATATTGCATGTTTTTCATCGGTCTTTAGCGTGTGGAGTTCGCAATTGATGTTAGACATATCAAGACGTATTGCGCATTCGCACGCAGGGTGTTGCTTGTTCTTGGGTAGCGTTTTTCCTGTCGAGTCACTAACATTATTTTCGCTGTTCCTCTTCCTACTACTTTGTTGTCTCGTCCATTTCGTTGCATCATGAATGCGTTCTCGTAACTTTTCTCTGGGGTCTCTGACACACAGATCCACGGTGTATTTTGTTTTCGGGCGCGTCAACTACAACAGTCATTATTCCCATAAGTGTAGTGCATGTTATATTCCTGTTGGTGTTTTCCGGCTAGAACGTGGAATTCGGTGAAGATCTACTCATCGGCTTTCCCCTCCCACATATCTCCGACGGCGGAGCAACGCCTGAGTCTCCCGATATAAATAAAAGTGCTTTGAGTGTGTGTTTGTAAGAAGAGAAGATGCGACAAAGTTGGGGAAGCAAACGTGCCGTTGTCCGTGGCCCGTTTGTTATGGCACTGCTCTCGCATTTAGCTGGTATTATTCGGAGAAACAATGGAAAACCACCGATCGGAGTAGCCTGCTGTTAGAATTCTCCTGCAGTCAGCGGTTGAAATGACCAAACTATCTAGCTACTGTCGAAAATCTGTCGGATCTCGAACCTTAGAACATTCCTGTCAAAGACACTGGAATGGGAATAGTTGTTGCCCTGAGACATTCCATCCGGTCATGGGATCCTTGTTTCTAAAGAGTACCCTTCATTCTTCATTGTGTTACCAATCGGTACTCTTGCAAAACAAGGGATACCGGAAGCCCGTGAAAATGACACGTCAAATCGGTATTGAACATCATATGCCTAATATTCCTACTTTGATATTCCAAACACTTTATTTAGAATGTCAGTAATACAATTCTTTTGATGGATTGAATACAAGATGCAACAAAAACATCTGATGTTCTGGTACTAGGGTTGGTATTATCAACAACACACGTGAATGTGGCTTAACTCCCTCCCGCACGGAAATTGTAGAAAATGGGCGCGTCACCTATTTTAAAAGATCAGTGTAATAGCAGATTGGATTATGATACAATTATGAAATTTACGTAATAAATAAAAGATGGAAATACGATGTAGAATATGTGAAAAAGTAATATTTTTTTCATTTTGTGGGTTAGCTCCCTGTCACTGGACGCTTCAATTGTGGAGAACAAATTTCAATTGAAGGAAAAGTCTATCTTCAATTCTGTAGGTGTAGGAAGACGCCGAAAGTTTCGAAAATTCAGAGTTAATCGTAAAAGTTGGACCTATTCCATCTTTAAAAGTGTATTTCACTCTATTCTGCCAAGAAATTTTTAAAAAATTGGAGCAATTTTTGAGAAAATTTTGAAAATGTCTCAGGGGATTCATGTACAGAACCCCCAAAATTAAAGAATATTATTCAAAATTGCAGATTTTCGAGTGAGGCCAGACAAGACGGACGGACAGATGGACGGATGGACGGTCAGACGGACTGCGGATGGACGATGGACAACACTTTTTCGATATCAGGGGACCTCAAAACGTGTATTTTTGTTAAAATCTCGAAATCGATTTTCCGGAGCACTGCATAACTTTCTCTGTGGTACGTATATTATCTCCGTAAATACGTACGTATACGAGAAAGTAAAAAACCTATACTGAGGAGATAAGGAAACTAACTAGTACGAGAAAGTATGTGTCATTCTGTAGTACCACTAGTTTCTTTAATAAAATATGCTCTTCAAAGACATCTTTAAATAAAGTGATGTAGACGTGTGATAAAGAGACGAATTATGGGGATAAATGAGTAGTTTTCGAGTAATAATGTGGGTAATACAGGCAATTTGTACAGAATTATTTTCTCAAAAACGACTCCAAATATTCTCTTTAATGGTTTTCCTCGAATAGATCGAAGGACGCTTAAAAATGGCACAAGTTCTATTTTTGGCGAACTCTCAGTAGTATTTTCGAAAAATTGCAGAACATTAACATTGCAAAAGTACAAAATTGACGATAGATACTTTTTCGTTAACAAAATCTGTTCTAAAAATGTATATATTTAGGAAAAGTTCTGTAACTAAAAAAATATATATTTTTTCGCCCAATTTTTGCTTGTTAATGCAAATTATTTAAAATACGTACTTTCCAATAATTACAATTTTTTCCCTTATTTTCTCCCTTGGAACAGCAATACATAAGAATGGGAAAAAGGTCTACTTTTCGTCAAACTCTGAATTTTTGAAAATGGCAAAAGTTACAAAGAATGCGATAAAGTATGTGCGATTGTAGATCACTTAATTCCTCAGATATCTAACTTAGGTCTCGCTACATGTTTTTTTATCTCTGCAAAGAGTGAAATTTTAAAACTGATCTCCGTCCTTTGGTGAGATCACAGGTGGTGGTGTAAGAACCCTCTCCTACACCTGTTGCTGAGCAGCGCACTTTTGTGTAGTTTCCAGACAGTTTGGGATAGGGTTGGCGCATTAAATTTAAACAAAAAACATTGGATTTTTCACCACGAACGATCTATTTATTTATAACAAATATTATACATCACTCCATGCAACAATACATATAAAAGTATAAAACATATTAAACAACAAAATAGCTAAAATAATACTGTTGCAGGCGTCAAATCTCATTGATTGGAAATGAATAATATTGAAAGTGAGGTAGGATAGTTCCCTGATTGGTATATTCCTATTTTTTTAAGCAACTGAAGTTCGTGATGAATACTATTACATTCGTAAGAGATCAAAGCGTCGCCTGATGAGATTGCACTGCTTCTGAGTCGTCCATTCCACCGTCTGGCCTGCAGTTGAGGAAATGCAGATCAGGTCGAACGGCCGTACACGCGGTCTTCGCCAGGAAGTCGAGTCTCCTCTCCGGGCTTCGGGCAGCTTGGGGCTTGGGGCCCCGCCCCCTGCCAGCCTCGGTTGTCCGAGCTGTTCTTCCGAAACTTCGAATGTGCGACCCACGGGTCGCTCTTGCTGCTTCATGCCAGCCCCGCGTCTCGGGCCATTCCGAAAAAGGTAGAATCAGGCCGCCTCAGTAGGGCTGAAGGAGAGTCGAACTCAACGACTCGACCCTGACTCAGAACTAATACCCTGTGGACAAATATTATTATTGTTGTTATTATTATTGTTATTATTATTATTATTATTACTAGCACTAGTAGAAGTTGCAGCAACTTGTTAAAAGACACTGTACAAGGCAGATTATAAATCCCGAAGACTTTGGACTCCCAAAAGTGAGTCAACGTCGCCTTCTAGGAATTATAGCATCAGTAACTCTGGGTCTCCCAATGAGAGGCAACGGATTACCTCACCGAAAGTATTATTATTATTAATAATATAATTATATTAATATAATTGAGTTCAGAGATAAACCAAATATCCTACTTGCATTCGACACATTAAAATAATATTTCTCGTGAGATCTGAATGCCATCTAAACACAGTTAATTGATTTCTTATATCACTGTAAAAAGGATATCTGATCCAAACCATTTAGACCCAATTTACATGCTTCCTTTTGGAGTTTGAGCGAACACACATCGATCCCACAAAATATATTAAGTCGGAGCTTCTTCAAAGACATTCTGCTTTACACACAAACGTGAAGTAAATAACAAAGCGAGGGAAACAAGGGACGCGTCAGAACTATAGAAACGTTTTCAAATAAGGTTAGTCTATGCCTAAATAAGATCCATTTTATTGAAATTGTAAGTCTATGTACTGAAGAGGTGCAAAATTCAGTAATTTATGGATTTAGATAATTCGGTGTGAGATGTGTATAATTTTATTGGGATTAATTAGCGACGATTTGTCCATGCATTCATCTTGCCTTCTCTTATACTGCCACGAATTCCTTCTCCCGCCACCCTGATGGGTAAGGGAAATCCCGTACGTTTACTGTTTGATAGAAACAAAATTAAAGTTCCATTACCGTTTATTCTATTTTTGAAAAAGCTCCACTAACGAGCAAGTACAAAAGGCTTCGGTAAATTTCGTGAATCGTAGTTCTTTAAACTCTATTATTCAAACATAGGAAAAATCCATCAATGTAAAGAAAAGGTTCTAATAGATATTGAGATCGTGGACAATATCAAGAATGTTAAAAAAGTAAACGTCAACTTTTTTTCGAATTTATAGTTGTAATTTTTATTTATAGTTGTGACCGTTTTTATAGTTATAACCGTATTTATAGTTATAACCGTTTCCACTATCTCGAACACAGCCTACAAGAAACATCACTAATAGCTGCAGTGGTTTATTCCAGTTTTCTCTTTTGTTTCGTTTTCATAAAATAGTAATTAGTAAATTGAAAAAAATATGTTTCTATGTACTACTACAGATTTAAGCTCTCTATCAAAATAAGATTAACAGTTTTCTTTAAGTACGTTTCACATTGAGATATGCGCACTCCGCTACCGGTTTGCGTTGTCACTAGCGATTAGTTTATTGTTCAGTAAAACTTATCACTTTTTAAAAAAATTATTTCTTCTCGTTCGACATACTTGTCTTTCGAGGAGGTTAAATTATGCAGTACATAGTTATTAACTTTTTGGGAATGGCCATCCATAAGCAGTGGTTTAAATAACTCGGAAGAATGAAATCATAGTGCTAAATTAAATGAAGCTAGGTTGAAGATTGTTTCAGTTTGATCAATTGACAGTAATGGAGGATTACGGTGGTTTGAATCGGTCTTTGGGATACCTGGATTTAATACGTGGGAATGCAGCATTGCGACCTAGGCTGAAGATTAAGGAGCATGGGGAAGTGTGAAGGTTTTGGTAAAAAGTTTGGGCTATTTGTGTTATGTGGTCGCTTAGTGAGGGCACTTTTAATTCTCTGCGAATCTGGGTGTTAGGAATGAACCAGGGGGCATTTAAAGTTCTTCTTAGAAATATATTTTGAATGGCTGATAATTTTTGGAGATTGCTAGTAGCAGCACATCCCCAAACTGGGCAAGCATAAGTCATAGTTGGCAGAATTATGGATTTAAATAGTAGCATTCGGCATTCGACTTTCATTGAAGAACGTGCATTGATTAGAGGGATATTTTGATATTTTTGCAGATACTTTGTTGGCTGTTGCATTTATGTGGGGTTTCCAAGTTAATCTTTTGTCAAGCAACACTCCTAAATATTTTATCGGTGAGGAGGTCCAAGGAATAAATGTATTGTGAAGCTTTAATTCAGCAGGATTTTTGGAGCGGCGTAACGTGAAAATTTTTGCTTGGCATTTTAACGGGTTTATTTTAATTCTCCATTTTGAGTCCAGTTGACGTACTCGTTTAGTGTGTTTTGAATATAGTCCTTGGCTACGGCAATGTCGTTGTGCGTTGCGAAGAAGGCGACGTCGTCTGCGTACAGGGCTATCTTAGAGTCACCGTCAGTGAGGATATCGTAGCTAAAAATGTTGAACAGAATGGGAGAAAGTGCCGATCCTTGTGGCACTCCTGCATCAATGGTGCGCGGGTAAGAGGTTGAAGAGTTAATTTTTACAATAAACGATCTGTTCGTGAGAAAACTTTCGATAACCTTTTGTAAATACTCCGGGACTCCTAGTTGTCTCATTTTATAAATTAGGCCCGAGTGCCAGACTCTGTCGTACGCCTGACTTAATCCAGAAAAACTGATGCTGTATGTTTCTTTAGGTGATAGCCTTGTGCTATTTCTTCAGTCAGTCGTAGTAGTTGGTGCGTTGTTGAGTGATTGGTCCTGAACCCGAATTGAAACGACTGTATAGCGTTGGTGGAGTTGAGGAATTTAATAAGTCTAAACAGTATTAGTCTTTCAAAGATTTTTGAAATGGTTGGCAATAGACTAATAGGTCTGTAGCTTTCAACATGTCTCGGGTCTTTTCCAGATTTACAGAAACTCTGCGAATTTCAATCACTTTAAATCAGAAAGGTGAACGGCTACCTAAATTTACGATGAAGATTTTAATTAATCATATATGAACGAAGAAATTCACTCTTCGCATCTTTAACCCTTTACCATCGCATCTGTGAATTGCCAAAGTTTATCAAGGCGCGTTATTAAGTCTCCTCTAAATGTGTATTTAACTTTTTTCGGCTAGGTATGCTTTTACATCTTCATAACGCATTTATTTACGGACGTACTTTTGTTTTGCCATGAATTATCAAGGGTAATTTCTGTCAATTGATTTGATTATGATTTGTTTACAGTTCTCTTACCTGTCACAATCCATGATGGTGTTGATTCTGTGAGCGATAGTGAGAACAGTGCAGTCAGCAAACTCGCTTCGAATGGTTCTCTGTGTAAAAGAATCAGAATTGAGTATAAGAACTTCTAGCAGTGGCTGCCACACATAAAATGGTAGGGAATAAAAACTAAATAAGAGTCGCCCCTACAGAATATGCTGACTCCAGAATAGACAAGAGAATACTCTGACTGACGAAACACGCAATTTTAGTTTCATTAATTACTCTGTAGAAGTAATTTAACAATGCCCATAATTAGAAAGATGTGTTTGTCAAACAGAATCTACATGGCACACACATATCGTCGGACTAAGAGTGTGAGGAGGGAGCATCTGAATTCTGATGATTAGTCGTGCAGTTTAATTGCACGCGTGCAATAAACAGTGATAATCAACGATTTTTCGTGGATATAATGAGCATATTTCTTTAACTAAACGAAAAATTACTGTAATTGTCATGCTCTTTTATATTACTAATTCGTCGATAAAATAGTTGGAATAAGTGAATTCTTATCAATAATAACTAAACAACACGTGGGATATTGTAATGGAATTTTGCACGTAAAATTAACATTACGTTCATTTTTTATGAAACATTAGTTAAAGTGGAAAAAGTAATCGCAATACGTATTGTGATAAAAAGTTATTTTTTCAAATCTTTCATACAGTCAAAGAGGCGTAAATCTATGAAATGAATCTCACCTGAATAAGATCATCGGTCTCCAAGTCCACGGCGGCTGTCGCTTCATCCAAAACCAAAACTTTGGTCTTCCTCAGCAGAGCGCGTGCCAAGCACACAAGTTGACGCTGACCCACGCTGCTCGAACAAAAAGAACACCCAAAAGATTAGCATAACAATATTCGGCTGAAATGCAGTTTTATGATTTGATTCGCTAACGCGCCCGGACGCATGCGATTCGTTCACGTGCTAGTATACATGGAGGAAAAAAACTTGTGGGTCAACGAGGAGGCAAGACAATGGAGGCTTTGGTAGAAAACGTGAAAAAAATGTACACGTCAAATTATTTTGAAGGTCAATTCGCATAAAATGCGTACAACAGACTCAAGGATGTTATACGTTAACGCGAGGGCCGAAGGCCCGAGCCTCGTCCTCTACTTGGGACTGCGTAGCGCACAAGGAAGCGTTACTTTACTCGGGGAAGTGAAACTAGAGTGCTGCCGCGAGATAGGTTGGCTGGAAAGAGTTATTCTCCCGCTTTGGCCAGAGGCCCAAAAAGTAATCGTTTTTCAGCGCGTCCTTGCACCGTTTATCATAAATTTAACGTTAGAACATGAATTTTGTTGGAAATTTTGTCTACTTTAATTTTGTAAATAACAATTGTTTTGATAAAACTTAAATTTTTGAAGATATAAGCGAAAAACCAAAAAAGGCGAAATTTTTAGGGTTCCTTGCAATTTTCTCTTTGAAGCCGACCTGTTTTAAGGTGGTAAACATCAAATTCGAATTCAGCACCCTCAAAAACATATAGAACCGTTGAGAAAAAAAAAACTTCCGGAATTTTTTCCTGAATCGGGCCCTTTTGAGCACCATTTGACCGGACTATAATTACTAAATCGCGCGAAGGAAGATATTCCAGAAACTCAATTCATTTGCAGAAATATCTACTGAATTTTGTTCTGGTTCGCGTGAGGGAAGATACGTTGTTGTTGAAATGTCACATGACGATAATCTCATTTCAATAGAACATCGCGTCAGTCGATTGCATGGCATTAATACAAGCATATCCTACTAGTATGCTTTATGTATACTAGCGGGCTATAGTACAAGAAAGTCTCTCTTTTTTGGTTGAACATTGTGCCACAACTGTCTTTTAAGGTATTCTGTGAACCGAAGCAATTTACAGCGGAATCACGCCGTGATCATTTTTGCTAAATATTCACTTTCGAATTTTACCGTATATTTGTTCTTTGTGACTCTGTTTAGCTTATTGATTGAAATCATCTTATAATTGTTAATTAAGATTAAAGGTTCATGAAATTTAGGTGATCGATGACACAATTATAAGAAACGGGGGCGAGTGAATGCAAAGGTTAATACCAGAAAATCTATGAAAAGTTACACTCAATAAGATGTTGGTAAGAAGTGACATTGGACCAAGGCACAAGGCACCATGGCTATTACTCTGGGTATAATGTTGGTTCAAAATATTCTATTTCAGAATTTTGCTTCTCCATAATAATTCCATTTTCTACAGTTATGGCACTGTTCCATTGGATGAGCGATGTGTTGTTCAATAACAAACAAGGAATTTTCATTATAAAATGACCCATATACTCGTACGTCCCGAATTCATGACAAGTTTTATCCGACCGTGCTTGCACGCCTTCTGTTTAACCGTATCCCACACGCGTCCACAATACACAGTTTCGCTCTTCCTGTTTTACCGCGTTTCGTGATTTCAACTAAGCGACCGACTGCGTGGCCTCCGATTCCCCCCGTTCATTTATTTCTCTAGCGAGCTTTCTGGGCGAGAGCGCGTCTTTATCTGCCCTGTAGCGGACTACCCGGCGTAAGGTACGGTCCGCTGGCTGGCACGGTACGGTGGCTTCGCACGAGCAAGCTTGGTTTATGCCGATTTGTTAAACTGTCGTCGTCGCATTACAGCTGGCGCGAGCCTAGCTAGCTCGCGCTACCTTTCACGTGCACTGACCTTCAGGAACGAAGCATTCACGAAAACTTATCTTGAAAATCAGGAGCCGCCACGTTTCGTTTGTGAAAACCGCGAGCTTTGTCTACAGACGTTCTTTGAGCGAATGGAAAGAAAGGAATTGTTTAAGAGGCTCGTATCCTGAACGTGAATCTTAAGGGACACATTAACCCTCAAGCGACACTTGCAAGTGTGGCTTAAACCGATTGTAAATCCGTCACCATCATATTGCCCTACAGTGAAACAAAATGCAGGAACTATGCAGCAGCGACTTATAGTGTGGAAGAACGTCTGGAAACAAAGCGGCGGCGACATCATACAGAGTGGATCAACCTGTGAGAACAATGTGGTAGCGACATACAGAGTAGACCAGCCTGTGGGAACGATAAAGCGGCGACATGTATACGAAGGTTACACACCAGGCTTGCAAGCGTCTCTCGAGGGGAGTGTGTGGGCCAGCTCCTCGGTGAAGTGGCTGCTGGTCTTACCTGAGGTGCTCGCCCCTAATCATCTTGTGGCTCAGCTCTCAGGCAGCTCACTGATGAAGTCCAGGAGGCGAGTTTTAATGAAATGTCACTTGTTTTCACTTTAGAATAATGCCTTTTAGTATAGACATTAATTGTACGTAATGTCAAAAGGAAATTACTCTTTTTATGTGACTGTTTTTTGTATTTTTCGTCGATTTTGGCTAATAAGTCATTTATTATCTTTACTGTCATTTTAAAGCATTTTTCGCTGATTTTACCGATTTTAATATCAATTTAATGGTACTTGTTTCAAGTAATATTTTAAGGATGCAACAAATGTTCTCTACAGAATTCCTGAGAAGTCTTTTCGATTTTTCGCTCAGAAATTATAATGTCAGCCGTTGTGAATATGTAATCTTCAAGATTATTCCTAGGTCAGGCCAATCAGTGGCCAATCAGTGCCACTGTCGGATCGGCCGATTTCGCAATAACTTAAGACAGATTTCATGGTAAAGGGCAATAGAAACCAAAAGTTTGCATGCTGAATTCACATGAACGAAAGAAAGAAGCCTCGATTACATCAGTAACATATCCAACAGCTTGAGTTGTTCATCTGTACTGGTTTTGATAAAAATGTTTACGTCATATTTCTTTGCTTTTAGGACATTTTAAAAAGCATTTTAAAGGCATTTATTGATAATTTTCGGCGATACTTTAGGTCAGTGGTGTCAAGGTCTTCTACTGGTGGCAGTAGCACGCGTCGTGTCACCGTGACATGCCACCAGCTTCTCTGCGCAACTAGCGTCGGGAAAGGAAACTATTCGTAACCCCGCCGTTTTACAATAGAGATGAATGGTGGCGGGGGTAATGAACTGCGTGGAGAGGCGATTTCGTCGTGGCACTCGTGGCACGGACTCCCGCTCGTGGCATCGACCTTGACAACACTGCTTTAGGTCATCACATTCCGCCCCCTAGTGATGTCGGTGCTGGACTTACCTGAGGTTCTCGCCGCCCTCCGTCACCTCGTGGCTCAGCCCCTCGGGCAGCGCGTCCACGAAGGCGCGTAAGTGTGCCAGTTCGAGCGCGCGCCATAGCTCGGCGTCCGCGTGTCGCTCGAACGGGTCCAGGTTGAGGCGCAACGAGCCCGAGAACAGCACGGGGTCCTGCGGAAAAGAAAGCAATAAACTAATGGTGCTAAAGCAGCACGGACTTTCTAGCAAAATTACGCGAAAAGTGCTCAAATTTTCGAAAAATTGTACATGGCCTTATTTCAAATCTATCTTTAAGGAACAGATTTCATTGACTTCAGTAGACACGTAACAACTGATACTATTTATCTCTTTTTATCTCAACAGCATCCTCCAACTCTCTTTACATTTTATATGCCTTTAGATCCAGAGATGGAAGGCGAGCGGTCAGGCGGATAACGGATCCCGCTAAATACTAACCACTAATGGGGACGGTGGGTTGCAAATTAGGAAAAACGCATTTTGTCTCTTGAGAATATTTCTTGAACGAGGGCAAACCACACAAGAAGTGTACGACTTATATGCTTGCAATAAATATTAAATCCTTATCTAAGGAAACTTTCACTTTGACAACAGATGTTTCAGATGTGCTCCGGAAAATGGAGTTAAAAGAAAATATTTGCAACAAAGAAAACTAATTTGTGATATAAAATGAAAGGGTTTATATTCTTATCTTAGTTAATAGGCACAGATTGTACAAAACCGCACTATAACAATCTCTTAACTTCACCAATTCCAAACAGTAAGCTTCTCCCACCCAAATCCACACATTTCCACACTTCCAGATGAGTTCGTTGCTTAGCATGTTACAGCTGAGAGGTCGAGCCTAGAGTCCACTAAGCGGCCCATTCTAAAACATGGATCATTGACTTGTGCGAACACATGAAGTAACGTTCGTCCTCAAAACGTGCGGTGGTCGTGTTCACAATCTAAACGATTCAGTGTAAGATTAATGGAACCTTCAACTTTTCTTGTGGTTGAGATTTTGGGGCAGGGCGCGCGGCAGAGCCCTCAAAGCCACTGCAAGCCACTTATTAATTGACTGATTAGTGATTCTGGGCATAACAACTGCTGATGTCATTATTTTTCTCGTAAGTGTAGCACATGTTTTATAGCAGAAGGTGACGGTGATCTTCCCCCGTTGGATGGCGAGACCTACGTCCGCTTACGGTGACTTTCCCAGCTCCACCTAGTAGGGAAAGCTCTAATCTCCCGACGTGCGACGTAGAGTAGTTGAGTGCATGTGAGTGTGTGTGTGTATAAGAGATGGGCGAGGATAGGACGAGAAAAAGGAAGGAAGGATCGCGCGCGGTTCGTGGCCCGTTTGTGAGGGTACTTCTCCGATACTGGCCTGGTATTGATCGGAGAAACCACGTAAAACTACCGATCAGATCAGCCGGCCGCTGGAATTCTCCTCCAGCCAGCGGCTGAATTCGACCTAGCTGACAAGCCAGTGTCGAAAACCCTGCCACCGGGACTCGAACCCTAGGACCAACCTGTCACAGGCACTGCAGTGCCATCACTTGATGCCTAGAGACACAAAAAAAAAGACATTTAAAAAAGCTGGTGACGGTACCTGCGGGATGATGGTGAGCCTCGAGCGCAGAGCGTGCAGTCCCAGCTGCGCGGCGTCCACGTCGTCGATGGTGACGCGGCCGCCCGCCGCCTCCACCAGGCGGAACAGCGCCAGCGTCAGCGACGACTTGCCCGCGCCCGTGCGCCCACGATGCCCACCTGCGCACACGACCCACAGGTCTCACTCACTCATTCATTCATTCATTTCATTCATACATTCAGCGATTGGGAGGCTGTTACGGAGGGTTTGGCCAAATGCTTTATTTGATATTTATTTGGTCATAAAACAGTAAAAACTGTATATGACGTATGGGGAGGAGATTATCTGCGCACATTTTCTTGGAGTTCAGAATTGAAAAAAAAGCGCGAGATTAGCAATATTATTTGAAAAACTAGACATTTTCGTTCCCGAGTTATATAAAACATAATTGCATCGGTAAACGAACTGCAGATGTGATTTTTCTGCATTGCTAACAAGATAGTAACTCACCCTCAGCTCAACTCCTACCGCTAAAAGCAAACGGAGTGTTCTACAAAAAGTGCGCGTAGTGAAGCTACATTTACCAGAAGCACTACAAGAAGCAAGCACTACAAGCTACCAGAAGCAAAACAGGGGGCCATCTCAGCATTTGCTCAATGGATCAGGGAAACTGGACAAAAACCTGATCGAGAGGGGGTCATTGGCCTTTAAATTTAATATTTAAATACTTCACAAATACTTTGTAAATAGTATTTAAATTCATACTCAAAGCACGAGGGTAATCCGGAAAGGAACTTACATTTGTGCCTACTCTAAAGATGCGTGTTTAGCGTGAAGATAAAAGAAACAATCGCAACTGTTTTATTGAAACAGTAGTAGGGTTACGAGATCACAATCTTCGAACGCTCAAATCTGTAATATTCGCACGTTTTCTCCATTCAAATCCTGTGAATCCTTTCTGTGATCTCAAATAAAATATAAATCATAACGAATCCTATACTTTTCTTCTAAATGCTCTATGATTTCCCTTAACTTCACTTAAATTATTGAATATTTAACAACATAAAAACGGTACAACTGTATAATTTATTTGCAATGAAGCCTGACCCCAAATCTGGCCGTTTATTGTCCATTATGGTTGGTTGGTATTTCTTTTATAGAGAGGTGTATAATAATAAGAAAAATATTAAATATGAAGAAAAGTTTAGAGATTCAATGAATTTAAAAAAATTCTTTGAATACGATTTTATATTCCCGAAAATTAAAAATTGTCACACTCCTGATCATTATAAACGATAATGTTTACGTAAGTTACATCAAAGCCAAAGGTTTGCAAATGAAATCATTCATCATTTCGTTAAGATCATCAAAAATATTTTTTTAATTAAAAACGTTATTTTAACCTAAATTGTTTTCGTAACAACGATCACACGAATTATTCTCACACAAACCTTTGAGAGTTTTCAGACATTCGATTTGTTTCTTTTATTTTGGTTTCGTCTTTGTGTTTGTGTTTGATCATTGCGACCGGTCATTATATTAAGTACGTAATGGAACCATATTGTCATGAATGGTAAATTCAATAGCGATAGATTTTTTCCGTTAGGTGTTCTGCAAATGGCAATCTT